>SNQN01003498.1:10758-46192 GCA_008642245.1 Bassia scoparia | reverse complement strand
AWRCCCCCATAATTTCAATGGAAGTCCACCCTGCAATCTCAATGCCCTAGCCTTTTCCAYTATATTCCTATGCCTTCTTTCTGCTCTCCCATTTTGTTYGGGTCTATCAGGGTAGCTTGTCTGATGAATGATTCCTTTCTCTTGAAATAATTCCTTACAAGCTCCTTCTTTAAGCTCCAGAGCATTATTTGACCTCACCTTCTTTATAGTGACCCCAAACTAATTGAAAATCAGATTGTAAAACTGTCTTAGAATATTTACAGCTTCATCCTTGTGCTTCATGAGATACACCCATACTGCTCTACTACAGTCATAAAAAATAGTAAGGAAATACTTGTGTCCCTGTAGTTTTTTAACCTTATAAGGTCCCTAAGTATCAATGTGCAACAATTCAAAAGGAGATTTGCATACAGACGTAATAACAACAAAAGGCAATTTAGTAATCCTAGACATAGGGTAAATCAAGTATATTTCATTCAATTTTGCAACAGAGTTGTCAATACAACTAGTCAATTGGAGTTTACTCATAGGAGCATGTCCCAACATGTTATGCCACAGAACACAATCACTTTGTTTCTTAACTACACTATTACAATTTGACTGATCTTTGATTAGAAAACTTCTAAATCTTGATTTGGTTTCCAATTCACTACTACCAACCAGCTCACTTCTGTACACTTCACTGCACACTTTCTTCAGCTTTTCCTGACTCATAGTCATACACAGGCTTTCCAATCCCTCTAATTGTCTTTGAAGGRGAGTCTTGAATTATGCATAAATTAGGATGGAAAATGACTTTGTGTTTTCCTTCTTTCACCAGTTTTCCAATAGATAACAAATTATGATTAAACTCAGGCACACATTGCACATCTTTTAGAATTATAGAGTTTTCCAAAACAACATCTCCAACATGTGTTATGATCACACCATTACCATTTGGTAACCTTATTRTGGGTCCATTTCTACTTTTTTAACATTAATCAACATATTAACGTCACACACCATATGATCTGTTACACCTGAATCCATAATCCAATCATTTGTCCTTTAAATTACAATTAGAACATCAGTCATGCCTGAGAAGGGTGACTCTAATTCATCATCTTATTGGTCTGATTCTTTCCATTTTTTAGTAGCATTTGGCAGCGGCTGCAACAATTGTTCCGCTTGTTGAGGGGTTGACTTAGATTGCACTTCCTCCAGAGGATTCTCCCTCAATACAACATTGGCAACCATAATCTTGAGCTTTTCCCTTTCCCTTAAAAGTCTTTGTTCTTGTTCAAGCCACTCCTTCCTTCAGTTTGTTCCCCTTTGAGTTGTATTTGGCTTTTGGGTGACCCTCCTAGATATCTCACAACTTCCAATACTTGTCTGCAGTATGGTTTTTCATCCACCCAGCCTTGCACACTCTTCACTTCTTGCTTTGGCATCCATTGTTTCTTGTCAGTGTGGTACTTCTCAAAATAGTGTCTTTTAGTTTTGACACTCATGGTTGAACTCTCTTCAATAGAAGATGTACCATTCAAGTTTCTCTCTAAGCCTCTTCTTGTTGTAACACTGCACAAGCTGATTCGACTATTGGCAGAGGATTTTGAAGCAAAATTTGGCTTCTTTGGGCTGCATAAGAATCATCCAGACCATTGGAAATCGAATAGGTGTTGTTCTCCCTCTCTAGTCTCACAGCATCAAATAAGCAGTTGTTTCCGGACTGAGTTGAGCAAATGGTGGAAAGTAAGTGAGACTTTCAATTCCTCCCACAGAGAATACATCTCAGTGTAGTATTCACTCACACTCCATTCTCCTTATTTGTTTCATACAAACTCTTTATTGAGTTTGTACTTAGTTGCTCCATTACTCACTGTGAAACGCTTAGCAAGCTGCTTCAGATATCTTGAGCATTTGTTGAAGTAAGGACTGACTGTTTGATTGAGTCACTCATGGTTCCATGTAACCATGAAATCACTGCATTAATTTGCAGGTGTCCCACATCTCTTGTTTCTTCTCATCTTCCTTATCTATCTTCATTGAGCAATCACAAATCCTAGTTTCCTTCTAGCTACAAAAGCAATTTCACTGACTTGCACCAACTTCTGTAGTTTGTTTGCCTTGAAGCTTCTCTGACAACAGAGTGTTCTCACTTTAATACAGTACAGGGACTCGCAGGATCAATGGTGGAGTTATCCTTCCTAGTCATCTGATGATCTTCAGCTTAAGAGTCTGGTGTGCAGGCTAAGCTTAGTAGAGGATGATTGATGAACCAGTTTTTCGCAACCTGGCTCTGATACCATGTAGGGTTATACTCTAAAATGTTAAAGATTTAAACTTTGAGAAATATGGTGTATGTTGATTGTGTAATTGTCTGAATCAAATGTTACAAACGGCACAAGCTASTATATATACACACATGTACAGATTACCTAACCCTAGTAGCTYTACACGACAAAATACACATGTGCTGGGCCCTACAAGATCTTTCTCGGATCACACACCCAAACAGTATTGTGGGCTGGACATAATAAAGTAAAAGTCCCTGCTTCTACTTAACACTCCCTACAACACTCAAAATACAAACTTTGTTCTTCCCATTTATATTAACGTTTTAATTGTATTTTACGAATTATCTAGTATATGTGAACAAATTTTCTAGTCAGTTAAAGTATTTAATAGTCTAAAGCCTTTACTCTGTTGAAAAGAAGGCCCAATGATCAAACCTATATGTGTGTCTATTACTCTTTGCCAAATTGTGCACAATAAACAATTGTAATATTCAATATCGACTCTTAAACAATTATCATTCTATAATACATTTTTAGGGATAACACCATTAACACCCTCTGTTGCACAATGTAAGGGAATTAATCATACATTGGCAAACAATTTATAAGATTTGGCATCAAGAATGATTTGTCTAACAGCAGCCACTGATCCAATGAGTCCTAATATTGAGAAAGCAACTGCAATGCTTAGATTTATCCAAAACGTGAAACTTCGCTTTGATGGCTTGAATGTAACGTTGAATAGTATCACAGGCAGAACAAAGTCTAGGGGGAGGAATCCGAATGCTCCTATTAGTCCATTGATGTCCCCGAAAAACGGGAGCATTGCTGATATTGCTGTTGCTATCGCCACTGAGAGTGATCGCGCTATCACCCTTGGGATCACGTTACGCAYTGAGAATTGCTTGCTCTTTGGATCTGCTAGTACCCCCTCTAGCACTTCATTTGTGGGTTGCAAGTATATCTGCACATCAACCAAAATTTGGTCACTATCAATTATTAGACAGACACTCAGCTCGTTCTTAATCACTAAGCCAAGATCTTATTAATATATATATATATATATACATACATATATATATATATATATATATATATATATATATATCCATGTTACATTCAATCTAACTAATAACATGTCAAAAGAATATAACTAAGAGGTGACCAAAACAGGTCCATCTTGGTTTGATATGATTTTTTGGTTTAAGGTCAAGAGTCCGAGACCAAAATTTGGCCCGAAGCTTAAATTACCCTTGCAAACAGGCTTTTCTTTTGGGTCATTTGATTCGACTAGAAAACCCAAAATACTCGCCATTTCTGRCRAATACACTTGCCATTTCGGTCCGAAACAAGACAGAGTCCTATATTTTCTCACGTCTAAATCCTAGTATTGTAAGACAAAAAAGAGTCGTTACGTACCACACCAACGGCCGCAATTTGGAGAATGACAAAGGCATTGATCATAAAGATAAACCACTTTGGTAGCAAAGGCCTTCCATTTGCAACA
Source organism: Bassia scoparia (assembly GCA_008642245.1). Taxonomy (NCBI): domain Eukaryota; kingdom Viridiplantae; phylum Streptophyta; class Magnoliopsida; order Caryophyllales; family Amaranthaceae; genus Bassia; species Bassia scoparia. The sequence continues at coordinate 42,409 of SNQN01003498.1, read as the reverse complement.
AAATTGCTTAAGATCTGGCCTTCAGCTTTGTTACCAAATGCCCAATAACCTGAAACTGAGACACTCAAGAAAGTCGCCGAAACGACACAGTAACATACACTGAGTCCCTTGAACATCTTCCCTTTCACTGGTGGTGCTATTGTTGCCTACGAAAATATCAAAACGATAACATAATCAGAGAACGAACACAAGACATACAATTGCGTAATAAAGTTAGCAAAATTTGATTTTTTTGGTCTAAGACAGTCATCTTATCATGAATTTAACCAATTAAACTAATTGAAATGTACGGTATGTGTACTTCTGAGCATGAATATTCGATTGTACTACTAGTACCTCAAAATATATACCTGAATTTCGGGAATAATTCCATTTCCAAACGTCGTTGCAATGATTGCAATTGCATTGAAAATTCCAAATACTCGATCCTCTGAGTTGCTCGATAGTGAATAGTCTTTCTCTGGTCCCTTAGATGAATGACCTGCATCACACATAAGTAACAATTACTTTAATTTCTAGCTCTAATCTTAGAATTGCAGATTGTATATTCGTTCTCATACTGCTTGAGGTTAWTCATTTCTCGATAAACTATAAATTACTCCTTCCTGAACTCAATATGTACGTAAAGTTTAAAGGTTAAGATGCATGTAATTATGTGCAAAAAAGTATTAGAAGAAAAGGGGATGAAAGTTAATTACCTAAATAGATGGAACCAGCGGTGGCAGCAGCGCTATAACCGAGGCAGAGGAGGAGGGAGATCAAGTTAATYTGGCGGAGAGAGTGGAAAGAAGGCATTTGAGCTAGTATTAGCATTACGCATCCAAACACTATGATGAATTCGTACAGTTTCATTCCCCCGTTTGGATTGAACACCAGGTAAATTGTCTGAATATTAATAATAATGTCAATAATCAATTAATTAGCAACATCATCATTTTTTTAAAACTTATAATCCACCCAAACTTAACCATTCTTTACGATTATCCATTCTATTCTATTTAACTTATTTTTTTTACTTACACCAATTTATTTACTAAGTAAAAATGGTCAATACATTAATTAACAAAGGGGCTATTTGACAATCGGCTGTTGGCCGCTAATTGTTGGCTGATTTAACTAGTTGGTGGCTGTTAGTTGTTTGATAAAACATGTTTGACAAATTTGACTATTGACTGTTGGTTTTAAAGATGCAAATTACATTTAAGAATATCAATATTATATTTCACTAATAATCTTTTATTTCATATTAATTATCATTTTATAATTACCAAATGATTAATTATCAATTATTAATTATTAATTATAATTATTAATTATTAATTTCTAATTATTATTATTAATTTTTAAATACCCATACTTTTAGAAATCTAATTACTAATTATTGTTATCAATTGTAAGCAAGCCCAGAATAAAAGTGTAATTTTATATTGACAAGTCAAAAGTTAACTTGAGAAGCTACTCCAAGTAGCTTTTGACTGAAAAGTTGTCATTTAAACCAACCAACAAGTCGGTTACTAAACACTTTTTTTCTGTTGATCATTTGACAAACCAAAATTCAAAGCCATTAAAAAGTCAGTTACCAACGCCAAAATAAAAAAAAAAAATTAATAGGAAAGCTACTCCATTGAGCTCGAAAAGAAAGGAGAGAGGCACTAACTTTCATGCATTGGCCACCCAAAGAACAGGCGCCAACAACTGCACCATAGCACACTGCAAATTGAACGGCCCACTAAATACTTTCCCCATCTTGGTCCGTCATATCACCAATGACTTTAGTAATCACTTTTATCACTTAAAATTAATTAATTAATTAATAAAATTGGCAATGCACTTAATCATGAAAACTCTGCATCAATGTATGACTGTATACTATAGAGTTGTTGACAATGTCTATTTTGGGTTTAATATATAGGAGGTGTGACATAAGCCATGCATCATATTAGGCCATGCATTAACTTCCGTAAAAAAATTAAAAGGTTGTTCGTCACTTAAAAAACTCTCTTAAAATGGATTTATATCAAAAAGAATAAAGATTGATAAAAATATATGTGTCCTTTTTTACTTTTTAAATTTTTTTATGAGCTCTACTAATGACTTAAGGGTCCGTTTATATTAACTAAAATCAATTGAACTGATCAATTGAACTAAACTGAACTGAATTGAACTATTTAACTTATGATTAAATTGTGAGCCCTTGTATAGTTTTATGTATACTTCGTACATTATTCATTTTTCGAGCAAAGTATGTATGCATTTAATATTTTATATTTATCTCATTTGTACAGTATCTTCTAATGTGTCTAATGTGTTTTTATATTTCTTCTCATTTTTATATTAATTTATCTAATGTATTTATATGAATGTATCACCTACTTTTATACGTACCATTATAATAGTTATTATTGCTACTAAAATGATTATATTATTAAGTATTATTATATTGGTATTATATGTTGTTTATTTAACTTACGATTAATGTATTGAACTATAGAAAGAACATGGTTAAGCAAACTACAAACCAACTTTCACAATGAAATTATAATATAATTTGTGGTGCAAGATTAATTAGTTGTAAAAATCATTAAGTTGAACTGAACTGAATTAAAAATAAGCTAAAGTAAACAGACCCTAAGTAAAGGTTATGAGTCTCATTATTTCATAGACTCAATTGTTTTTTTTTTTTTTTTGTGATTTATGTGCATCATTGAAGATATATATATACTTCGTACTTCATATGAATTATATAAAAAAATAGACGAGAAAAAAATGCTTGCAGCAAACCAAATGACAAACGGATTAGTTGGTTTAGTTAAAATTACATACTATATACTCCGTATAATACAAATAAGTTGGAGCAACATGAACCACGAATATAAGTTCTAAAACTAAAGAATCAATGAGGTAACAAAGAACACGAAGCACTCTAGTTTCAAAAATACGAAGTAATATTATCGCGAAATCGGAAGTTATGTTACTCAAAACTCCAACTGAGACATGATTAAAAGTAACTGCTTCACTTTGATTCAAATGATAGATTAGAGTGTTGGACTTGGACTAGTTGATCATTTTATTGAAATACGACAAACTTTTGGTTAAATTCAATCTAGCTGACATATATAGGACGTTAACTCAAATAAATTTATGCATGTTGGATTATAATTTATGTACTTCTTTGTTTCACTAAATTCATGTCACTTCTACTTATTACGTTTGTCAATGTACAATTTGTATGTTAAATATCTTAATGTTTTACATTAGTAAAATCATGAAAATTGGATTTTAATAATCTTCTCATTAAGACGATTCAAATTAGATTCCACTTGATTATATTCACTTTTATATATTGACGAGAAAATTAAAAGATTCTCACAATTTAAAATAGTAACAGTTTTTTCTTATGACATGAATTTAGTGGAACGGAGGGAGTAACAAGACGATGCGATGTTACGATGAGAAAAAGATAGGAGGAAGTGATTTTTTTTTTCTAAATGCTAAGAAATATAAGAATACTGATGAGAATCGATTCCGAAAAAAGTTTTAACCATTTGATATATCACTCACCTTGAGAAGAAATTAGAGTTTAGTTGAAGGTGCGAGTACTTCAAGATGTGAGCCACGTTATATTCCAACATCGTCACTTTCCGAACCAAGAAATTAAATGATTGTGAAATTGAACGTGTTTCTAATAAAATGATTATGTAAGACTAAATGACTAATAAATGGTTAAGAATTTTCAGCTAAGACTACGTTGCAAATCTTGCAATCATATCATTACTAAATCTTTTTCATTAAAATCTTGTTTATTACAGGAGTATGACATTATGATTTATGATTGGGCCTAATTTAATGCGTTATTTAGGGGGTCCATTCAAATTTGTTTTCTTGTGATTTAGGGAGTATAATAATACTCAATGCTCATATGCTCTACGGAGTAATAATTATCTGGTTGTAGGTGAGTTTTGTCATAAAAATGATAGAGGAGTAAGGTAATAATATTAATATACTTCGATTCAACGGTAATAATAGTATTCAACTTCTTTCTTGTTCAGTTTAGTTCAGCTGATGAGTTCACCTCACTTCGATTCAGTTCAATTTTTAATTATTCTAAAAAATAAAATACGTGTTAGGTTGGGAAAAGAAGCTCTAACTATAAGATTTGAGTTAAGTTTTATCCCACAACTAGATGATAATATAACGATTAGTTTAGGTAGGATATAAACTAGAAACACTTTGCTTCTTTTTCTAATGCGGGACAACCAATTCAACTTGCACACCTTATAATCAATTGAAATCTCAATATTCATGTATTATAGGAGAAAATGCATGAGTATATCAAAGAAGGTAGGATAAGGAGCCAATCAAAAAATTTTACAAAGTATAACAAAAAGAATTGTAATAAAGGCTAACAAGGACAATGTGAGAAGGTGGACCACAATGTAAGAGAAAAATGATTGTCTATATAAATATAAAGTCCGTCTATATAAATTTAAACATTGTGAAAAAACATTCATGTAAATTTAAAGTAGATCGTGTTTAATTGTGTTTCTTATCTCACTAGCTTTCATAATATATTTATCATTACTAATTTTCAAATCCAAATCAGTTATCTTAGAGTTTATAAATTGTTGAGATATAAATCACATGTGAATCCCACCTTGATTTTTGAAGGAACGAAGAATGACTAATATATAGGCTAGGTTTGGAGGGCTAGCTACTCTACACAGTACCAATTGGTTTTATGATAAGACCCTGTTAAATTTGTGTATGATTAGACTCTCCGTTGACTTATACCTGCCGTGACTAGGTGCATTGAATTTTATCATAAAGGAACAATTTGTATATGGTTGAGTGGAATTGATAAAATAGAAGGAAGATACCAAGATCAAATATCTTTCCGAGATTAAATTATTGCATAGTGTTACAGAGGGAGTAATAGTATCTAAGTGTATTGAACATCGACACACGACTAAATAACACAGGGAGACGAGGAGGAGGAGGCCGAGGAGGAGTGTTACATACCTAATATATCATTGGCCATGTCTCGAAATCGAAGTTGGCGACGACCCAATTGGGCATGGTGTTCAAGGACCAAAGACAACAAGTTATACGAGTAGAACGTAACCAATGCACCACCAATGAGACATATGATTCCTCCAACCCATCCAAGAAATGTAAATGCGTATGGCAAGCTCAATAGTGCCGGTGCAACTATTGAGGTTGTTAAATGGTACCCACAATGCACCCATGAACCTGTGTCATCATCATAATTATAGTTAGCACCAACTAACATCTCATTAACTACATAACTACATTATTCACGTTTCAATTATTTTAATGATTACTTTTKATTGCAATTGTATKATTTCATAATTAATTAATTGCATGATAATGACGACTACAACTTTTCAAGTTAATGGATAGATCAACCAACATTCCAACAACATTAGAGTTATTTTGGCAAGAAGCCATATATGGAAAAGATTTCACATGACTCTCTCATGAAGAAATTGATGATGAATTACTAACATTGATTCTATTTTGTTCATCGCCTTGTTTTTGCATATTTTGAGAAGATGTTTTGTTGCAGTTAACTTCCGATGGAATTCTAAATAAATTCATATAAATGTAATTTTTGTTAAATTTCAAAGTTATTATATTGTGATGGAAAATTTATTCTTACCGCGGGCAAATTAAATGTGTTTAGACAGTATTTCGAGTCATCCTTATACGAGCACTAAACTAATCAAATTATAGAAAATTTTATTTATTTGATTATTCATATAAACACAACAAATTTGTTATTATTTGTTTAATTTGCACCTAGTATTTATTTTATGGAGCATCTTATTAATTATAAACAAGAATTTATGAACCACCTTATTCGGTACTTTTAGCTGTAGAAGGAATGTAGAATACAGTACAAGTACAACAACTCATGATACCTTATAATTTATGAACAAGATGTTCAAATAGTGTGTGGTAGGTAGATATTGGTAGTTGTGCCTTCTTTGCAGTCAACCACAACAACACTTGCAAAATTAGTTAGCAGCGGAGTAGTTCCTTTAATTTTAATTCAATTATTTCATTTTTGGATAAGTGGCATAAGATATCCCTTTCTTTGATCGATTGAACCAAATCACATACCATTTCATTATCGTTAACCTAACAATTATTATCCCTCTTACAATTATTAAAACTAGTCTTTTGTGCATGCGATGCGTGCATACATAAAATTTACAATTCATGAAACACAATATTGAAATTTTCATTGTTAGTATCATAACATAACACTCCTAACTTGAGTGATTGAAAAATTTATAGCATTTTATATAGGGAGTACATATACATATCTATATCACCTATGACTTTTTGAAAAATGAAAAAATTAAGTTGCAAAAACAATGAACATGATAACATTAAATCGAAAAAACTAAATCAAATTATACATGGAGAATTGGAGAGGGAGTTTTCATATGTATAATGATAGTAACTATAATGTAGATATGTACATGATCTTTGTACATCAATATATGTTTCACACTTGTGACTTATTTACAATGGAAAAAAATAAAAGAAATATGTGTACTTGTAGAAAAATATTGTATTCGTTTTTGAATGTTTAATAAGTATGAAGAGAGAACTGTATGAGTTTTATATAGTGGAGTGTGCATCTATTTGTTTAACCAACCCATATTAATTAGTGTTTAAATTTATTATAAGTTAAACAATTTGTGTCCAAATTCATTATAAAACACATATTTAGTGTCTAAATTCATTAGAATACTTTGTATTATATGATTTATGTTCAAATTCATWATAAATTATAATAGTGTCCAAATTCATTAGATTTTACTGTCAATATTAATTGTAATTTGATTGATTGACATTTAATTAGAAATTTGACTTTTTTGAGTTGATTGATTTTTGATTTTATCTTTTTTAAACTTATTATGTTATAAGGGTAATAAGATAATGTAACTTCAAGGGACACGAGTTCCCCCTTCATATAGTATAGAGATAAATGTTATGGAGAAATTTTACTTATTTATATTTTTCGTTTGATGAGTTAAGACACTTGACTTCTTGATAAGGTTTTGAGAGAAAGAGTAAAGTTCATTTATTCCTAAACTAATACAATTATATATAGTGTTACAATGGAATCGTAATATAATCTTTCTGATTCACTAAATATATACGAAAATATAAAATCGAAGATATATATCAAAATGATTTACAAAGTAATATTCAATTATATAATATATGACATAACAAGAGATATGTGATATCTCTTATACTTCTTACAATATTCATCTTCTAATCCTATCATCTTATGTATGTACTACATATATTGAAAGATGAGTGATATGTGTTAGTTAGCGCCCTAAAAGATATACTTTTTAACATTTTATAASACTTAAAATCAAATGCACAAGAGTTTCGATCGAGTTAAAACAAACACATGAATTAATTATATGATTAACAATAGAAGACATTTTAAAAAATAATTTAAAAAAATAAAACATATACTACTTGTACACTACTATAGAATATAAGAAAATACATACCTTTAGATTGAAGAACAAAAAGAGCACCAGCATCAAGCTCCTTATTATCATCAACATTTTGCTGAGATAATTCTGGTTTATTATTAATGTCATTTTTCTCAGGAACAACTACTGCATTATTTTCGTAATATGTTCCCATTTTCTCTCTCTAAAATTATGTTTATCTTASACAAGTAAAACTGATTTGATAACACAAGAAGAAGAAGAAGAAGGAAATTATAAGAGAAGAATAATATTATGGAATAGTATGATTAGTTTGGCCTACTTGTTTAGACCATTGAAAAGCGAGAAAAAGCAACACACATAAGAGTACGTCAATGCTATATATGTAGGAGAAAATGTGACTAAAATATTGAGGGGAAGTCAACAATAATCAAGTGGTGATGGTCTTCAATGTGATTCCTGATGATCTTGCGTAAATTAATTAAATGATAATAATCTTTTATGAGTTGGACATGTTCACATTGCCTACTATCTACCCACCACCTTCCTAGATCATGGCATCATTTTCCTACGGAGTATAATGTTATTAATTACTCCCTTTGTTTTTTTTATGTTACATATTATTTTTGRACGATTTTTAAGAGTTGATTGAATTATATTAAGGTGAGTAATTTAGATAAAAAAAATCCCAAAATAAAAAGTAAACAACTAAATAAAAATTGAAGGAGTATTATTGTTCCCTGGGTTTGAATGAATGCACAAGCTGGGTTTATATATTTTCATTCCTATGCCCCATGTTAGTCATTAATCAACCAGTAGGACATGCATAGAGAGGAAGTATTACCACAACATTGTGTTGGGACTCACAATCATCTATGTTTACCATCCACTTTGTCGTCTATGTATATTGATTTGACGTTTATTTACAATATATTGATGTCCATGTATGTTACTATTTTTTGTATTGTTGTATTTATTTAACAAACAAAAACATAGACATCCTTTTGTTTTCTATAAACATCCTTTTATTTTGCATAGACGTCCATTTTGTCCTAACACAACCCAACACTATGTTGTAGTAATGTAATCACCCCTCAGGACATAGTTCACTCCAAACATAATTCGTCACGTGTAATTCCGTGGTTGCATTTTCTTCTTGCATATTTATTTGCTTCTAAAACATGGTAGTTTTTAAATGGTGAGAGGAAAATTGTGAGAGTGAGTTTTTATTTATTTTTATCTTTTTAAGAATCATTGCAAATGATGAAAACAAGGGTTGTATGTGTCAAGTAAAATAAGGTTGCGTTTAGTTAGTAACGGAGCCGGCAATTTCAAATTGGGGTGACAAAGTACGGACATCGATCATTTGGATATTTTTGTAAAAAAACATTACAAAATACAATGTTTTTGCACTGTCTAACGAGTAACTTACTGCTTTTGAAATTTGTATACAACAATGATTTGATGCTTGTTTGAAACTTACTACTTCACTCATACTACTACTACAAGAAGTCTACAACAACAACAACAATATATGCAACAAGTCTAATGAGTAACTTACTGCTTTTGAAGCAGCAAGCCAACAACTGTTACAGATTTAACATCATCATCATCACAAATGAAATCATATACTTCATAACTCGAAAAGATTGGGTGGTATGGACGTCCATCAATTAAATTATACAAAGAAGGTTTTAAAACGATTCTACGTGGACAAAGAACATCCAATAAGCTCCCCAATGATAGTTCGATCATTAAATGTGAATGATGATCCATTTCGATCCTGAGAAAAAAAATGAAGAAGTCCTTTGTCCTGAATTCTCGTACTTAAGTGTCATTGGTGCACTGATGTATTTGGCAAATAATACTCGACCTTATATACCATTCATGTAAACTTATTAGGCCTGATATAAGACATTTGCTCCGTTACCTCAAAGCAACACAAGAATTAGGGTTATTCTACCAAGCAAAATCAAATACTACCTTTATTGGCTATGTAAACGGTGGATACCTATTTGGCAAATAATACTTGACTTTGATGATTGATAGAGTAGTAAAGCGACTAAGAGATTGACGAGTAATTTGGACTGGCGATAATCAACAAGAGACAGAAGACTAACGACAGTGATACTTGGGGCTTTTCCCGTAATTCATTCTAGCGATAGAACATAAGCGCTTGAGGGAATCATGGGAGAAGCGCCCCAACAAAAGAGGCCCTTAAAGCATCAGACGACAACGGAGATTTAGCGGGAAAGTACGAATATTTAAATATGKAAAGGGTCCCAAGAAACTATCAAAGGGTAAACTGCTAGTAACTACCCATTATCTCCACCATTGAGGCCTATAAATAGATGAAGACGGAGTAGCAGAAATGACAACAATACAATCAAACAAACATCTATCTTTCTTTGCATTTATCTTTCCTTAGCCACAATTGGCTTAGTAGTCAAGTATAGTTTAGCATAACGTAGCTAAGTTCATCCAATTATGGATCAATAGCAGTTTCGTTGTTTTTTCCAATTATGTAAACATGGAGGTAATCATCCTTCCTTGTGATACAGTTGTAGTCTGACTCTATCCTTAATTTAAATGGATGACTTTCGTTTCTCTTCATTGTTGTTTGTTTTAAGCTTCAGTTTTATTCCATAACAAGTATATTTCCTTGCATTCACATCCTCTTGACTTTCACTACGATCTTGGGAATTATTTTACGTAAGCGAGGTTATCTTTATAATAAGTAACCAGAGGGGCATCCCCCTACCGAACTAAAAATAATATTGGGCGATTGACTTGTTGGTGAAGTGCAAAATCACCTTAACAGACCCCCAAAATGCCAAATCTCTAAATGGATGTGTTCACTTATGGAGGAACAGCAATATCATGGAAGTCAACAAAGCAGACACTAACGTCCACATCATCAAATCATGTTAGATTGATTGCCTTGTATGAAGCAGGACGTGAGTGTGTATGGCTTAGGACGATGATTAGACACAACTAAAGAGCATGTGAAATGAAAATAGTTACAGAAAATCCAAACTCGATCTTCGAAGATAATTTAGTTTGCATTACTCAAGTAAGTAAAAAATATATTAAAGGAGATAAAACAAAGAACATATTGCCCAAGCTCTTGATCTACACTCATGACCTACAAAAGGAAGGAAAGATTGAGGTCAAAAATTCAATCATGTGAACAACTGGCCGACTTGTTCACCAAATCACTTTAATCAAAGAAATTTGAGGAATTAGTACACAAGATCGTCATGCGTCACCTTCATGAGTTATGTTGAATTTAGGGGGAGTATTTCACTTACTGCACTCATATTTTCTTCGACCAGATTTTTATCCCATAAGGTTTTTCCTAATAAGATTTTTAACGATACAGTACAAAAGTCATATTATGTGATGAAAGTTAAAGAAAATCTAACAATCAAAACTGTTTCTCACACCTCTTATTTTAAGATAATTGGCATTGGATCCTAACCCTATATTATAATAATAATAATAATAATAATAATAATAATAATAATAATAATAATAATAATAATAATAATAATAATAATAATAATAATAATATAATTATAATAAAGACTCCATTTTAAATTTACTTTAAATATCTTCAAATATTTTTTTAATTATAAGAAAATAGGTTGATATCTTTATATAAATAAAAATGTTGATTTGTTGTGAGGCTTCTAAATCCAAAGTGGAGGCCTCATGTTAATTCAACAAAAAAAAAAAAACAAATGGAAAAAAACCGCTAATATCTTGCTTCACCTATTAACTCACGGTTGTTTGATCCCAAATGTGCCTTTTTGTCACCATTTATTTTTAAAAAAATTTATTAGTTAATTATAACAAACACTCCATAAACTATCTATACATTACCTATAATGTTATGCTAAAAAATTCATTTAAAAATTCATTTTATAAAATAAAGTCATTTATATTTTTTCCATAAAAAAGTCACTTATAATTTGCAATTATTTAAATGCTATTTTAATTGTCTCTCTAAATCTAAATGCAATTACAAAATACCACTGTGTTGTGATGATAAATCCCACATCGAAAGTTGAGACCACATTATAAGCCTAAGGGGCTACTTCCCTTATTGCCATATGGTTTTGAGGTGGAACCTCATTGATCTTGTGATGCGGACTTGCACTCCCCGTGGCGGGTGCGGCCCAGGCCCGTTTAACATGGTATCAGAGCTAGTGTGACAAGGAGGTCACGGGTTCGAATCTCCTCCCCCCCACCTTTCAAGTGGAATTAATTTGCACCAGGTTTGAGGTGCCTGTATTGCATCCACATTTCAAGCCCAAAGGGCCTTTCATGTGAGGGGGAGTGTTAGAGTATATAACATATTCCTAGGCCTCAACCATCAGCTTAAGCTTTTGGTTGAGATGGTCTGGTTAACATGTTGAGCCCATGAACAACCCATATGTGAGTGAATGTGTTGTCCCACATTGGAATTAAGGGGAAGTGTTGTGATGATAAATCCCACATCGAAAGTTAAGACCACATTATAAGCCTAAGGGGCTACTCCCCTTATTGCCATATGGTTTTGAGGTGGGACCTCCTTAGTCTTGTGATGTGGACTTGCACTCCCCGTGGTGATGACGGGATTTTTTTCGAATTGGGGGTGGCAGCGAAGGAGTAGCGTCGAATTAGGGGTGGCTTCAAAGGGGGTGGTGTTAAATGCGGTAGTGCTGGTGGCTGCTAGGTTGGTGGTTGGACTCCAAAAGTGGCAGTTGGAGTGGTTGGACTCCAAACGTGGTGGTTCGTGGTAGTTGTTGGCAACTTTTCCTAATAATAATAATATTAATAATTCTTATTTATAGAGAGAGAGAGATGCGCGATCGTTTATTCCACGATAGTTGCAGTTCAGGCGTAGTTTTCGCGTACTTTGGCGGTGGTTCAGGCGTGCCTTTTGTGGTAGAGGTGGGTTTTATGAGTAGTGGCAGTCCAAGGGTATTTCCTTACAATTGTTGGTGGCTTTTTTGTTCTTTCTATGGTTCAGTTTGGGGTGCTTTTCAGGATGTTTTTGGTGATGTTCCCGCAATCTTCTTGACAGGTTTAGGCGGCGGCCCGGGTAGCTTGGTTCGTGGCAGGTTTCAGGCCGGTTTTTGGTCGTTTCGTGCGGTGTTGTTGAGGCATTTTTCTAGGTTTTCTTGGCAGTTTGCTCGTGGCTTTTTAAGCGACTTTGCTAGGTGTTTTCATGTAGTGATTTGGGGTGGTGTTTCGACTTCGGGTGTCTTCAATGGCTGTGTGTTCTTAGCGGAAGTTTTGGCGCTTGTTTATTGCGTGATCCAAGCCCACTAGTGTTTTCGTGGGTTTAGAAGATTGTGTGATTGGGTGTTGACTTTCTTTGTCGGGGTTGACTCTTGTAGTGCACTTTGTTTTTAGTGCTTTGCGATGGCCTCGTTTGTGGTTCGATTTCATTACCCTTTTGTGGGTCTTAGTGGGTGCCAGGATGGTAGTGGGCATGGGTTGGTGAAGAGTTCTCTGATCACCCACCTGCGAGATCGTCATTGTTGTGTGTTGGTGCGTGGGTTGTCACCCGACATTATCTTATTATCGACTTGAACATTTTTCATCATATGGGAATTTGTCTTTGTGGATATTGTTTCAAGACACATACTCATCGTACTAGGTGTCGACATGGCAGTGGTTCTAGTTCTGTTTTTGCGGACCCACCTTATTTTGGGGATGGTATTGTTCGTTTTATTCTCTACGGTTTTCATAAACCCCAGGCGACTTCTTCCGAGAAGTCTACTCCTACTGCGCTTCATGAACATCATGTTGCTTTTGATGTTGCTCTTTTAGACCGTTTATTTTTTAAGTGGTTATGTTATGTGAAATCCATCCCTCCCAAATGTCGGTTGGGATTTTTGCGAGTTTTGAAAGGGGCTCTTGATAAGGTCATTTGCAAGCCTTCGGGTGTGTTCTTTTAAACTTATTTTCACTTATCTGGACTTATCTTATCGTATCTTATTTGAACTTAACTGAGCTGATTGATACTTATATGAACTTATTTGAACTTATTAATACTTATTTGAACTTGTTTTATGAGAGGGAAAAGTAATGATTATACTTATTAGTACCTGTAGACACCTGAAAATGTGTCTCCCCAAATGAGTAATCCGTGATGAAACATACCGCGTCTCGCGTTTGTTTCGAATCAGAAAAGATGCTTTGAATTCACAAAAGTTGGAAATACGCGAGGTTGTACTCGGAAATATTGAGCAAAGGTCAAAGGCAAGGCAAAAATATTTTCTTTCGGTTTTTTTCAAAGGTTTTCAAAGGTTTTCAAAGGCGATTTCTCATGCTTTTTGATGTTCATCATTGTGCACATTTTTCTGAATCCGCCAGTATTTTTAAATTATTTTTCTGATTTTTCTATGATTTCTATGAATTTTGCAATGTTTAAATACGCAGAATACGCAGAAAATCATGATAATTAGAAAAATACTCCGGAAATACGTGGAACTTTCTAGAACATTCTTAGAACTCCTTGCTTGGAGAGCAAGGGTGTCTAGTGCGTCGAATCAAGGGAAATCACGAATAAAATCGGAGGAAATCAAAATATTTCGAGGTTTTTGGAAAAAATATACAAATCATTGAGCGTATATACGCAAATGAGAGCGTATATACGCTCAACAGGACGTATATACGCTCAACAGGAGCGTATATACGCTCAACCATATACGCACAAAATTGCCAAAAGCTTATGGAAAGTAAGAAGCGTATAACGCTCAGGATGAGCGTATATACGCTCCTCATGAGCGTATAATACGCTCATTCCTGAGCGTATTATACGCAGGTATTTTGTGCCTCGTTTTGCCTCGTGCCTATAAATACATCTCTTGCCTTGCTCAGTCCGGACAGCTCTCTCACACTTCATACGCTCTCACACACGCACAATCCCAACACTTCACAACTTCATACTCCTCTCTCTCTCTAAAACACTCTAAGACACAATCACATATCGTTTTAATTCAAAGCATCGATTCTCTTTCGAATCAACAAGCGAAAACAAGGTTGAATTCTGAGATTACTCACCAATAATCTCTCTTACTTTCTTTTAATTGACTAACTATTGTTATGAGTTTTTAATGTAATTAAAACATGTAGAAACTCACTTTTTAAATTGTTTCATGTAATATGTAGGGTTTTCACAATGTTGCAAGGTTTCATTGGTTTTTGGTTTTCATTTCATTATTATTATTCATTGTCAATACTAACATTCTTTATTCTTGTATAGCCATTGAAGGCGAAAGATCACTTGCGCTTGCGTTTTATCAAGGACTAACAATTAATTTTCTTTGTTTTCATGTAGCGATCAAGGCAAAGGATTCGTTTCATTGCGTTTTACAAACTAACTTTTGTTTTTCTTGCAGATTTAGGGTAAGATGAGTTTGCATAACTTCGAAGTTTATGCACTTCATCTATTGCATGTTCATTATGTAAACTTTGTATATATTTTGCTAAACAAGACCGGAATTATGTGATCACTTTAAATCAGATTAACTATGGACAACCTGTTTTTAGCACCGTTTTAACATGATTAATACAAAGTGGTCACAATTTCTAGGTAGGTTAGTCTCTGTGCATAATAGTAACACACTCACTTAGTAATCTTTAGGGTTAGGACGCTTCTAAGGTGCTAAAACGTAAGTTGTGTGCATTCCAATAAATCGTGCTTAATGGAATTACAATGAACCGAGTAGAGGCGCTACATGCGGCGAATTGGGTTACAGATCTGATTCGTACCATGTCCCCGAACCACGACTGGTTTACTTGATTTGGACGTGGGGCCATTGTTTTGGCACCAACGTTCGGGCGTCCGTGGAAAACCTTTCTAGCACGGTGGCGACTCCCCTCACTCGCAACACTACCCCAACGCACTCACGTGCGGGATTCCGTGGCTCAAGCCACGCACAAAGCACTCGATGTAGTACCAAGCCGCGCGCCGCGCTATACGCTGAGGGCGCGGCCCACGTCCTACAATTTGGCGACTTCACTGGGGATAATCACCGTAGGTGAAGTGGACAGACTTGAAAAGTCTCGTAATTCCATCATCACGATATTTGGATTTTTGCATTTTGCATGTGACTCTTTCGAATAAGGTCGCGCCTTAGGCTCCTTGGTCTCACTATGGGCATGTTCTATGCTCGAGACTACCATAAGGGGGATACTACCTTGGCTGCATGTGGTTAATTGATCGCATGCTAGGCAAGTCCTATCCCGCCCATGCCGTGTGTGCACGTGTACTGATGCGTGTGCATAAGGGGTATCTTGCCATACATCGCTAATTGCAAGTGGTGAAAACTGGAGCCAAGCTCTGCCTTAGGCGTGGTACACTCCTCGACTTAACCTAGACTGACCATAGTTGACTTTGTCATCACGTGTCTTGTATATATGTGCATGTATGGGTCCTAGCCATTGTACAGTTCTAGACCTTAACACAACACTCTGCAGCATCATCTTTTAGTTCACACATCATGATCTTCATAGCCCATAGTGACTTTAGTTGACTTCTGCCTTAGTCTTGACCATAGTTCACTAGGACTTTGCCTTCAAGCTTTCGACCTTAGTCCACACCAGACTTTGACCCACAGGTCTCGACCCTTGACCATTTAGAGTCCACATAGACTCTGATCTTAGGTCTTGACCCTTGACTACTAGGGTAGCACAGACTTTGACCTTAGACGTTGACTCACATTAGGATTGACCTTACCTTCAGCAACAAAGGCTCGACCTCTAGGCGTGACCTCTAACCACCTAGAACATGTGCATATCATACATCCCTATGTCATTTGGTGCCCTTTCAAAAAAAAAAATTTTCAAAAAAAAAAAAAAAAAAATTCAAAAAAAAAAAAAAAAAAAAATCAAAAAATTCAAAAAATTCAAAAAAAAATCAAAAAACGAAAGGGCACCTTTGCATTCATACATTCATTCTAGGAAGAGGACCATGGAATTAGGACATGCATTTGCATCTGCATCATGTATTCAAAAATGACCAAGGAAGTTCACTAAGGTTTTATTTCTTTTTGAAACAGGGTGAATCGTCTCCAAGCCCTTGCTCGAACCCAAAGAGTTTAAGCCTCAGCCCAGTCCACCTAACCTTCCTCTAACCTTCATTGATCCTCAGCCCAATCCAAACTAGCCTTCTCCAACTTCATTACCCATCAGCCTTAACATCACAAAATGGCCTCCCAACAAGAAAAGCTCCAAAAGCTGCCGAGCAAGTTCAACACAGCTTGAAGCTAAGATCAAGGAGTTGACCTCGAGCACTTCCTTGGACAAGCTGTTTGAAAGGCAATCAAAAAGCCACGCGACCCCACTTCTACAAGACCAACCTCCTCTTGACCCAACCTTGCAACCAAACTGCAAAGATTTCTCAGCCGAAGACGTACCCAAGTTCAAGCCAACTGATGACCCTCGATTCATATAAAGGGATTTAAAGACCACCATGGCACTTAAAGGGATTGACCTGCTCTTGTTTCCAACGGTCTTTCCCTTTCCTTGAACACGATATGTCAGAAGTGGTTCTTTTCACTTCCTGAGAAAGAAACAGCTATGGGAGACTCATCCACGCGTTCATGGCAGATACAAGGTACATTCAGACCCAAACATCCTTTCGAGAGCTTGAAATCTTAACAGGGAGAGAACGAGGGGTTCACCACCTATTAACTAGATGGAGAGGAATGTGCTGCACCCTAGTCTCGCTCCTACTGAAGAAAGAGATGGTCAAGACCTTCATTTCTAACCTCCGCCGGAATACAAAGATCATCTCAAGTATCGAGGCCTCACCACATTCGCAAAGGTCTATGACATTGGAGTGGACATAGGAATGACTTCTGCAATTCACATGAGTCAGAGTCTTAGCTGTAGGACCGAGTCGGAGAGTCCCTTTCCCCAGACAGTATCTTATTTCTTTCTCCATTTCGGGTCTATGTCATTAATGGAAGTTAATCAATCTGCAATCAACCTCATTGTAATAAATTCTTTATTTCTAATAAAAGTTTCTCATTTTCTTTGGCCTCCATATAGTTGTGCTTCTAACTTTAATGATCAAATTAATGATCGACCTCTAAATTCAATGGACATTGCCAAGAGAGGCCTTCTTTCATAGCTCCACAAAACAACCTCTTTCCTCCATTCCTTCATCACATCAAATAAAATCCTTGCACCCTTGAGCATAAAACACTATCAATTAGCCTATCTTTCTTTCATCACCCACATCTACCTAACCCTTTGGACCAAACGGTGCGTAGGAAAAGACACTTGCAAAAGAAAGAAAAGAAAAAAAAGAGAATAAAATGGGCAAAAACAAAAACAAAGTTCAATTGCAATCCACAAATGCAAATCAATGTCAAAATCCAACACAAATCCAAAGTTCAAAGCCCAATTCAACTAAAAAGCAAAAGGTCTAAAAACACACTGCAACCCGTGGGTCACTTCGTAATCATCAAGCCTTTTTCAACCCTCAAACACAACTTACATTACAACCACAAAAGCCTCTCACACGAGCATGTCCAATATCATAACAAGAACTACGACGGTCTGATTCCAAAAGGATACGTAGGAAGCCTCTTCTCAAGGTCCGACCCAATTCTGAGGTTCATCATATAGTTTGATTCCTTAAAGTCAAAGCGCAAATTCCTAGGTGAGAATCCGACATAGGCTCGAGTTTGAACCTGCATCATCTAGCCAAGCCACATCAATCCCCGTTTCACTTACCCTTAGTCACAAATTTTAGCCTGTCCTTTTCTTGAACCTCTAGCCTATTTCCTTTCATGCACCTTAAGGGTCTCTCCTCAACTCATCTTTAGGCATCATACTCTGCAGCATTTCATCATTGCATTCTCTCGAAGCATCGCATCGCAGCATCCTCTCTCCTCATGCAGCATCAGCTCAAGTTACTGATTGGGCAAATCAATATAACATCCCTCATTCCCTCTCCTCATGCAGCATTCAGCTCAAGTTCTGATTTGGCAAATCAAATCACATTCCCTCACCATTACCACCATACAAAAAAGCTAAGCCAAAACCATGACTCCACAACATTCACTAGCTTTACCTTGCTCCATCAACCATTGCCCTAACCCTGAAAGCTCATCAAGCTGGGGGCTCACCCACTAACCATCGACACCACAAATTAAGCATTCCCACAACCATGGGTTGGGGGCTCACTTGTAATCACAACGCATCACTTTTTGCTCGAATGGGGGCTTGAGACGGTCCATCCCGCAATCCAAAAGCATTTTACCATAGTCTACTTCTTGGTCATTTCATGCATTAGATCTAAGAATAGACTTACGCAGCGCTTCATAAGCATCATCATGCATTGAGCATACATACATCATCATGCATATGCAATCCTGCAGCAAACACCTTACACATCGCACAAACACAATTGGCACCATTAACATTCAACCATCACACGAGGCTAGGGCCCATCTTACATGCAGTTTGCTGCCTGCACACGCCTATACGGCATTCATCGCTATACGCGATTGTTTGCTGCACAACTTTCCCCCGAAAAGCCAAGGTCAGCCGTAGGGGAAATTCCGAAGGAACGAGGCGTTCCGACGGAAACTTGCATTACTACCCGTCCCAAATCAAATACTTGATCTGTCGTCTTTACGAGATTTTCAATCTCTTAGACTCAGTCAAAGTGGGGGCTTCTTCACACAATAGCTCCTTTGCAACACTCGGGTTTGGAACTCTCCCGCACCAAAAATTCCACAATAATGCACACTCGGGTCTACGATTTCTCCCGCTACAGAAATCCAGCACAAACATCTCTCGGGTCAATACGATTTCTCCCGCTACAGAAATCCAGCACAAACATCTTTCAAGGTCTAGACGATTTCTCCCGCATACAGAAATCCAGCATAAGCATCTTTCGGTCTACGATTTCTCCCGCTAAGAAATCCAGCACAAGCATCTTTCGGGTCTAACGATTTTTCTCCCGCTACAGAAATCCAGCACAGCATCTCTCGGGTCTTACGATTTCTCCGCTGACAGAATCTCAAGCAAGCACATCTTCAGGTTTTGGAATCTTCTCCCGTCAAAAGTTCCGCGCATTCCCTCGGTTTTGGAATTTTCTCCCGCACCAGAAATTCCGCACACACACTTCTGCAATCTCCGAAAAGCCAAGGTCGCCGAGGGAGAAAACCACCGAGATCCCAGGCGCTTCCGAGGGCACAACACCGCATGGGGCGCGTTAACAGGTAAACTAACATTTGTTTTTGCAGGTACCGCGTAAAGGGTACTCAGGGTCGCAGAAACGCTTGAGTTGCTCTCTCGTCCCGAATCGAATACTTTGACTTTCGTCTTAACGAGACTATCGTCTTTCAGACTCAGTCAACAGTGGGAGGCTCTGTAAGACACCTGAAAATGTGTCTCCCCAAATGAAGTAATCCGTGATGAAACATACCGCGTCTCGCGTTTGTTTTCGAATCAGAAAAGATGCTTTGATTCACAAAAGTTGGAAATACGCGAGGTTGTACTCGGAAATATTGAGCAAAGGTCAAAGGCAAGGCAAAAATATTTCTTTCGGTTTTTTTCAAAGGTTTTCAAAGGTTTTCAAAGGTTTTCAAAGGTTCAAGGCGATTCTCATGCTTTTGATGTTCATTAATGTCCGTACATTTTTCTGAATCCGCCAGTATTTTTAAATTATTTTCTGATTTCTATGATTTCTATGAATTTTGCAATGTTAAAAACGCAGAATACGCAGAAAATACATGAATAATTAGAAAATACTCCGGAAATACGTGGAACCTTCTAGAACATTCTAGAACTCCTTGCTTGGAAAGCAAGGGTGTCTAAGGTGCGTCGAATCAAGGAAATACGAATAAAATCGGAGGAAATCAAAAATATTTCGAGGTTTTTGGAAAAAATATACAAAATCATTGAGCGTATATACGCAAATGATGAGCGTATATACGCTCAACAGGAGCGATATACGCTCAACAGGAGCGTATATACGCTCAACATATACGCTACAAAATTGCCAAGCTTATGGAAAGAAGAAGCGTATATACGCTCAGGATGAGCGTATATACGCTCCTCATGAGAGTATATACCTCATCGCTGAGCGTATATACGCAGGTATTTTGTGCCTCGTTTTGCCTCGTCCTAATAAATACACTCTTGCTTGCTCAGTTCGGGACAGCTCTCTCACACTTCATACGCTCTCACACACGCACAATTCCAAACTTCACAACTTCATACTCTCTCTCTCTCTCTAAAACACTCTAAACACATCACATTTACGTTTTAATTCAAAGCAATCGATTGCTCTTTCGAATCAACAAGCGAAGAACAAAGGTTGAATTCTGAATAACTTTCACGCATAATCTCTCTTACTTCTTTTAAATTGACTAACATTGTTATTAGTTTTTTAATGTAATTAAAACAATGTAGAAACTCACTTTTAATGTTTCATGTAAATATGTGGGTTTTCAACAATGTTTGCAAGGTTTCATTGGTTTTTGGTTTTTCAATTTCATTTTATTATTATTCATTGTCAATACACAATTCTTATTCTTGTATAGCCATTGAAGGCGAAAGATCCATTGCGCTTGCGTTTTAATCAAGGACTAACATTATTTTCTTTGTTTCATGTAGCGATTCAAGCAAAGGATTCGTTTCATTGCGTTTTACAACTAACTTTTTGTTTTCTTGCAGATTTAGGGTAAGATGAGTTGCATATACTCGAAGTTTTATGGCACTTCATCTTATTGCATATGTGTCATTATTGTAAGACTTTGTAATATATTTTGCTAAAACAAAAGACCGGAATTTATTGAATCACTTTAAATCAGATTAACTATGGACAACCTGTTTTAGTGCACGTTTAAACATGATAATACTACAAGTGGTCACGAATTTCTAGTTAGGTGAGTCTCTTGTGCATAGAATAGTTAAACACTCACTTAGTAAGTCTTTAGGGTTAGACGGCTTCTAAGGTGCTAAAAACGTAAGTGGTGTGCATCCAATAAATCGTGCTTAAATGGAATACAATGAGACGAGATATGAGCCGCTACAATGCGGGCGAATTGGGTTACAGATCTGATCGTGACCATGTCCCCTAAACCCACGACTGGTTACTTGATTGGACGTGGGCCATTTTTTGGCACAACGTGTTCTGGGCGTCCGTGAATAACATTCTAGGCCACGGGGCGACCTCCCCATCGACAACACTACCCACGGGGGCAACGCACTCACGTGCGTGGATCCCCCGTGCTCAACGCCCACGCCAAACACACCTCGATGTAGATACTAAGCCGCGCGCTGACCGCTATAACGCTCTGAGGGCGCGGCCCAACGTCCAGATAGTACCTGAACTGAACTATCTGAACTTATTGATACTTACTGGACTTATCTTTTTACTTATATTGAACTGATCTTATCAATAAGTAACTAAAAATAAGTGAAAAAAAACAGGTCCTTCTTGTTTGGGTTTCAAGTGGCTCAGTGTTACCTCTTGTTCCTTAAAACTTTCTCTGGGAAGTAATAATCATGAGTGTACCACAGGCTGTCAGGTGACAACGACAAGAAGAGAGTACACCTCTGCTATTCGTTCTTGGGGATGAGTCTGGTGGTTTTGTGCAAGCTTGTAAAAGGACACGTTGGATATGTAGTGTCTCCCCTTGTTGGGTGTGATGAAGGCCTTGATTTGTCGGCAGGGTAATTTAAAACAAATGCAAGAGAAAGATTATTGACAGGCACTACACTAACTGTAGTTCGAGTTCTTTTGTCTCAGGTCTTTCCTTACAAGATGCTACTCTTGGCGGATTTGCAATGAAACACCTCCCTCCTTTTAGTGCCTACCGTTACCGGATATCTCTGTTGATCACCACCCTTATGCTATGCCTGCTGTTATGTTGGAGAAATTGGAGGATTTTAGCATTATATGTCGTGCGGTAGAGATGGCTTACGTGTTGAACACCTCTGGATTGTTTGGATGGTGCCACTGTTGATAGTTTCTGATGAGTTGGTAAATGTTATTTCTCCGGTAGCTAATATGTTTCTCCGGAAGTGTCCTGTTGAGCTAGGAGGGTATATTGTTAGCGCTCATCTTACGCCTTTTGTTAAGCCCGATGGTGGTATTCGGTCAATGTGTGGCACAATTTGAAGGCGCCTTGTTTTAAGGTCGATGCTGCTTTAATTAGACCTCGTCTAGGAAACTATTAAGGGGGATCTCTATTTGGGCTGGGGTCCGATCAAGTGGTGAGCGCATTCTATGCATGTTGTCAATAGTTTGGTTGAGGCTCGTGGGGCCGATGTTGGCCTCTTTATGTATTGGTGGAATTTTTCATAATGCGTTCAATTCTATTGAAGTTGCGGACTTTGTTGCGTGAGGTTCGATACTCCATTGTCTTTCTTTTCACGGTGGGTTGAATTCTGCTCACTCTTCTCCAGCAAGAATTATATGGGAGTTTACCTTGTGGTCTTGTCAAGGTGTTCAATAGGGGGATCCTCTCGGGCCCTTTGCTTCTTTTCTTTTTGTTGTGCATTTGTTAGTGTGTCAAAATAGAAAATTTGAGTTGCCTCTTCAGGCTTGGTACTGGGCGTGACACTACAATTGGTGATACCTATTTTGGAAGAATAAGAGGGGTTTGGCGTCATTTGGGATAACTCAGCCAATGTGACAAGTACGAAGAGGCAAGATGTGTCGAAAATAGACTTATGAGAAGTTTCATAGGTACAAGCTCGTAGCACAATTTGCCAATAGTCGATGGCCCTAGTAAAGGTGCAAAAAGTCGTGTTATGAGAGGTAGAGAGAAGTTAAACATTCCCATTGATTCCCAGCTTGTAGAGGAGGATTGTAGTGGGACATGAGACTAAAAAATGTGATTGTCTATCCAGTTCATAAGGAGGATATGTGGCAGTTCATAAGGTCGGTCTTGAGCACAAGAATCATATCACCTCTCATCGAAGGCCCAATTTTCTAACAAGTGCGGGAAGAAGTATCTCCTTTGTAACGATTAATAGCAACATTTGCTAAAATGGCAATAAATGTTAATATCGAACATTCTCTTTATTTCTATTGATGTAACCATGTGCACACAACTCAAACAATAATAAAAATACTATTTTCTCTTCCTTCTCACAAAAATAATAAGAGTGTGAACACACCAAACACTACTATTTATAAACAGACTGGATTCTGTGTCATACCCAATGTTTCTATTAAATCATTACGGAGGAAGTATAAGACTAGCCATGTGAAAGAGGAACTTGACTATGGATTTGCTTGTGGCGTTTCACTTTGCCAAATTAAAGCGATTGGCTTTAAGCGTAATGGGGTTCATGTGGGGATAGATGTCCTTTTGAATGGATTTGAGGAACAAAGAAGCTAAAGATAAGAGTTGTTGATGTCAGAGGGTGATCGTGATACAATGCTAAAGTATTTGCGCAAAAATGATGGTTGATAAATAAAATTTCTACCACATGCACCAGTTGATGACAAGGCTACTTGAAAGATATATTGTGGGTTAATGTTACGAGTAGGGCATCATACATGATTTGTAGTGATGTAGTGATGTTGATACCAACATAAACTTGATGAAACAATATGTGATGCTTTTGCCAATTTTGTTGGTTTAAACCACATGACCAAAGTAATATTACTTGGTGTGATCTTATTGCTAATGAAAGCATCCATGTTTGAGTTGGTTTCTAGCACTGGCTTGATTGCAAGGAAGGAGTGCTCCGCGGTGGTAACTTAACTGATCAAGCACCCGAATGAGAAGGCGTTACAAAATACAATGGCCATCATGACTAGGCATGCAGTGGTGCATACTATCACTTCATCTTCTAAGTTTTCTAAGAAGCTGTAATAATATTCTAGGGATGAAGAGTTCAAGGATGAGTTGTTGAATGTGATCTATGATTGTTTGACTGTTATGAGTTTGAGGAGAATTTGCAAAAAAAAAAACAAAAAAAAAAAAAAAAAAAAAAAAAAAAATATGAGTCCTTGAAAGAATATGAGCTCGGAAATAATTCTTGGCTTCAAGGTGTTTAAATGTTTTTTCATCATTAGTTTCTCATTATTATGTTTATTTTAATTGATTTGTAAATTCTGTACTATTTGAACTAACCTACATTTAATAATTCCATGATTTTTAATTGAAGTTGTTTGATGAGCATGAGATGTGGCCCCGACTTATTTGAAACACGTGTTTGAGCCGGTAGAAAACCACTCAGAGGTGATAGTAAATTAGCTATTTTTGAGAAATATGTCCATACGGTCAATTAAGTTATGAGTTTACAAAGAGTTATGTAAGTCAATGAGGAGAAGATAGAGGAAGAGTACAGGCTGATGCAAAGTGTGTGCCGTATGTAAGCAGCAAAATTTACTCCGTACGATAAAGTGTTTCAGAACTCGTACACCCATGTGAAGTATATATAGGAAGTAGCATAGAGTCTGGACGTGTACTTTATTGCAAGTGTTGGGAGTTGGGCATGAAAAGTAGTGATTCATGGAGTATGTTGTAGTGATAGGGTAAATCTGAAACCAAGGAAGGCATGGAAAAATTCTTCACTTACAACCTAGGGAGTATAAAGCTAAGTTGTCATTAGTGTTGAGAACAATGAAGCTGAATGTATTGCAATATTGATTGTCATCATGGTATTGTATGTTCGCCACATATTGAAGATTTGGTGGAACGTGAGTCCTTTGTTTTTCCTGAGAAATATGTATATGAGGAGTGAGGAAGGATGGCAAAGAAAGCACATTAGGTCAAAGTTGCATACCATGATCCTAGTAGAATAGTTGTTTGCAGGTTTGATCATTTGGTTCTTTTGTCAGATCCCATCTCGGTGGGCATCTTTTTGTTATGAGTGCGCGCACACTAGAGAATGCTTGCAAATTGTTACAACTTTTATCCATACAGACTGAGGAACGATATAAATGGTCAAAAGTAATGTCGAGTAGAAGCGGCAAGTTGCCACACCATCTTTCGTGTGAAACAACAAATCTGGTGCCCCATGCTCGAAGGAAAGAGTCGTTGGTCAAGCATCCCCTTTGCTAGTTGTGAAAAACCCACCCATTCCCAAGAAATTAGTTTGAGCCTTAAGTTATGCACTTGTGCATTTGAAGATTTTTTAAGTTTTTACTCCATTTTTTTTTATGTTCCACTTTCAGTTTGGAACGTTTCCAAATAGTTTGTCCAAATCACTTAAAAATAATTTTTTTAACTTTTACTTATTTATGTATGCTGACATTAATGAATTACCTTCTCTAAATTCAACTTCATTACTTTCCCCAATCTTTTCACCTAGAGTTACTTTTTCCCAAAAATTTACAATTCACACATATACCTTATACTAATACTCAACTATTTTACTTACTCAAATCAACTCTTAAACACCGTGCTAATTTAGTATGGAATATCTAAAAAATAAAGGGAGTAGTATATTATGGAGTATTTTATTTAATTATTTGTCAAAGTTAATGCTGACATAATAGTAGTTTATTCCCCATACCAAATCATCTTCCCAAGCCTCATAGCACTAATCCCACGAGTTTTTAAAATATTACCCATTGATTTTCATACGATATCATTGTTATTCATTGGTTTATTTATTGTACTTTCATAACATTAAGGAAAATAATTGGAAAAAATATTCTTTTAAAAAAAGCACTGACAAATAATAACCTAGATTTCATACCTTTTTTTTGGAACTTCTCCCATGTCTCCACTTTCAAATTTATCATTCTACAATCTTTTTTTAAATAAAATAGTTAGCCTATAGTTATAATAAATCATTTAACTTGCAAAAGTATAAAATGGGCAAGGTACATTCATTAAGTACAATTTTATTTTACATCGATCTTTGAATTGAAAAGTATAGGATGCTATAACAATTGCATAAACCTCTATAAGAAAATCTCATAAAATGTATTTTACCATTTGTAAATCTAAAAAATTGTGTATACATAAGGTATCATCTAGTAGCTTTATTATTTATTACGCGTTGTAGAAATATTCTTAGTTCTATAAGATTTAACTGAACTTATTAGTACTGAATTGAACTTATTTTATTAATTTGAACTTATTTTTCATGAAATCTTAACAGTTTTTTAAGGATTGAAATTTTTATTGAACTGATCTTAATTTAACGGAAACTTATTGAAATAAGTAGATGAAAAATGGCTTAAATATAAATAAAGTGGAGTATTTATAAGACAAAAATTAAACAAACACTCAACTTGACTAGCTATGTTTTTCTCATATGTTATTAACTAGAATAATAATGCTATAGAACAAGAACTATTTTTTTTTAGTGCAAGAGAACATAATTAAGTGAGGGTAATATTTACTAACCGAGGAGAGATAAATATGAGGATTCAACCTCTACAAGTCAAATGTGAAATAAGCCGACGAGACATACCTTAAATATAATATGAAGAAAGCAGAGTATTACTAAGAAAATTAAACAACACTCGACTTGACTATGTTATTCTCATAATTATTAACAAGAAAAATTACAATATTTTTCATTGCTTGTGAATGCATATGTTAGTTTTTTTTATAGCATGAACTTTAGGATTTAAAATCAAACAATATTAATATTATTCTCCTAAAATCAGTTATTCTTAAATTCATTTGCATAAGTCTTTAAGCATTGGTAGATTTAAGAACATACGAAGATAATTATGAAGAGAATAAAAGCTAAACTTATTAGAAAAACCAGATAGAAGTTCTTCTAGGTTCCTTGGGATGTTAGGGTTTTTTTCTTGGAGATTTGTACTCAATTTATTGAGAATTGCTGCGCATGGTTTTGTCGGTAAAGGTTAATTGTATCACTTGAAGATAGTGTCTAGACTAGAGAACGGAGATGGCGAGGTTGTGTGTGTATGGAGAAAGGCTGGAGGAGGAGGCAAAAAAGGAGGCTTTAGGGATTGGGTAAAATTTGGACGGAGAAAACATCAAATGTTCAATGCCCTTATGACCACAATGAAAATCAATGGATCCTAGACATGGGATGGAAGCTAATAGCATGGTGAGATCTATTCTTCTTCCAGTTTTATCATTGGATAGACAAAGATTTTGGCATGGAAACTTAACCATGGCATTTGATCGTTATGATTGATTCTCCGATGACATAAGAGGTGATGTGGTGGCCTCTTACATGTCATTTATTTCACGTACCTTTTTGCGTGCGAATTTATGAATTTGATGCTGAAAATGGTGGATGTTTGGTTATGCTATAACGTAGCACATGGATTTGAGAACAAGTGGAGAAAGCGTTAAGAAGTGCACCATCATGTTACGAGAAATACCGATCGTTGCTTGGTGTGTGGTACACTGGGGCATGGTAAAAAAGACTAGGTGAGATGGGTGGCTAAGGAGGGAAAGGTGCATATGTTTGGAGATCATAATAGGGTGGTTACACCTTGGATAGCCAATAAAGGAGGGACGATGAGTACTTGGAGAATCTTCTAAAGTGGCGAAGCAGATGCTTGTTGTCAAGGAAGTGTGCTCTCCGTAGTCAAAGGAGGTACCTCAAGGTTGCTAGATAAAGTGGTAGAGAAACTTGGATAGTGTTCGAGCAAAGTACAAAATAGAAATCCTCAATGAGTAAAGTGGAAGAGTAAAAAAGCTTGGTACTCTAATTCTTTTGGAGGCAAGTCGAAAGGGAATGTACGGTGCAGAGTTTCAAAAGGAGGGGTAGAGTGAATCGTAAAAAAGGAGCAAGAAGAGGGGGAAAGTTGGAGGGGTTCTGGGTGTGTTCGACGCGTAGGGTTTGGTTCAACAGAAAAAAAGAGGAGGTGAGGAAAGAGCTCGTGGACTAGCTAGGGTTGTGGATAGGCAAACGTGGGGGTGGTCAAGGGGCATTGAAGTGAAAAAGGGCAGAAATGAGGACATGAAGGTTGATGGTTAGAATGGTGGTTTCTTGAATAAGAGGCTTGCCGGAGACAAGTGGTGTGGACCATAGCAGAGACTAGTTCAAGCCAGTCCGCCTTCCCAATGAATAACTATGCGGAACTGTCGAGATGGGTAACCCTCGGCACAGTTCATTAGCTCCGACTGTAACACCCATAATTTCTCCCTTTTTCCTATGAAATATTTAATTGAAGATACGTAAACTATATGACTTATTCGTCACGTGTGATAACGTTTCGGCTTATTCAGAATATTGTAGCGGAAAATGACTAAACCAATAACAAAACTTTCAGTAAAACTATCAAAGGATTTAAAACCGTACAACTTGGAACCAGCTTTGGCCCTTTATTAAAAACCGAGGATAAATATTTTGTTAAATTAACGAAACTCAAAACTATTTATCCAATCATAAAATACTAAATTCGGATGGAACATTAAACAACAGTCCATGAATATAACACTTGAACACTCCCATAACCCAACGTTGCAATGCACATGGATAACCATACAACTTGCACAATCTTGTGAAAGTCTGCTCCCCATAATTTCCAAATGAAATAGAGTATCATCACAGGTCCACCAAAAGAAGGAAATGTGGACGAGACACAACAAACATGAAAACAACAAATAAGCAAAGCTGAGTACGTGCAAATCACGAAACAGAAAAAACAGACAAAGTCTCCCCAAAAATTAGACATACAAGTTCAACACCTGCTAGAAACAAAAAAACACCAACTGTGTGTTCATAACCACTTAACAACATTATACATGTACAACTGACCCGCAAACTCAGACTTAAAACCTTCAACTACATATTAATACAGCTGCTCCAAATAGACAACGCATACCAAATCCTCAACAACTAGATTGTACCTGCAGAATAGTACTCGACCCAATAAATGATCAATATATTTAATTACATTTGTTATGAATTGGAGCAACAGACAAGGTTGCGCTCAACCAGAACACAAGGTGCCACAATTTCACCAGACACACTAGGTGCCTCAATTCAAACAGATACAAAGGTGCCACAAGTTCAATCCCCATGCTCCACGTCGAAAGGCATCAAAAGTTCAATAAACCAGATGACGAACAGCGCGACTCCGTCACCAAATGCTAGATGAGATCTCAACTAACCCCATTTTGGATAAAATCCTTTTGAGTTCCTTAAGTTTTGAATGATGACAAACCATACAGGAAACAGGATGATTAAAGTATGAATATGTTGGTTCTGGGAACCAGCTAGTTTAGAAACTTGTTCCCTAGACAAGTTATATTTTAATGAGAAGCTTTGAAACTAACTTGTTATTACAGGGAACAGCTGATTACTATAAGAGCTCATTCACTGGTGCAGAACCAGTACGGAGCTTTTTTCTTGACTGTTATTCTGAAGAACAGTCATATAATCTTTTGTTGCATGTTAACATTGTTATAGTGTGCAGTAATAGATCTATCTCCAAGACTTGAAGTGTGAATCCTTCGAAGTATTCGAAGAAGAAACTGCTCTCAAAGTTGAAGTAATTAAAGGAAAGATTCAAGTTCTTGAGATTGCATGAAGATTCGAAGAATTGTAATTTAGTAGTTCAAATAAAAGGATTTTCATTGTAATATGCTCTGTAGTGTGACTAAATGGAAATGAACTAAAATGCTTAAGTGTTTTGAAGTATGTTGTGAATTCTGGTACAAAGCTTGGACAGAATTCATAACACACTCAAGGAACCAAGCTGGGGAACCAGCTTAGTTCCTGAATAGAATGTTGGCTGCGGTTTTGAAAAGGGTTTTCTAAAATATTTTCAAAGGATATTTGAAAGATTATTTGTAGCTGGAATTATAGATGGATATATATATTACCTTAAAACTAGGAGTATATTCTTGTTCGATCAAAATCTTAGGATAAAATCGAACAAGAAAATACTTTCCATAAAACTAATCTTGCCTGTTGTCAAGAATAGATTTATGGAAACTAGGGTTAAGTTAATATAATATTACGTCTATACTTCAACATTCTATAATCTCTTCACCGATTAAAAAAGAGGAAGACACTTTGAGAAAAGAAACACAGAAAGCACTAGTTCATAAACATTAGTATACACTGAAGCATTACATCGAGCATACAACATTCTCTTACTTAGCTTTCTAGAAGTAAATCTATAAGAGAGAAATATTGTTCTTGTTAAGGGCTATCAACAGAGGGGTTGAAAGCCTGGTAGTGTTTGTGAGGTTCAAACAACAAGTTGGACTTACGAGTGTGAGTCGAGTGCACATTCTAGAGTTGATGTGGGGTGTACTGTTTCCCGGAGTAGGGAACAGTAGAAGTGAGCAAGTTTGTTTGTTTTTCAGAAGTTTTTAATAAAAGAGCTTAGGGTAGGAGGACGTAGCCCCAGAGTTGGGTGAACGTCGTTAAATATGTGTGTTCTTTTACTGCTTTATTTACATTCCGCTGCGCATGAGGAACCATCCCAACTGGTCTTATCATAAGATCAAAAAGAAAAAAGAAAAATTGAGTCACTATCGTTTATACCAATTCAACCTCCTCTTGAGTTATCTTAGAACCTTCAATTGGTATCAGAGCCAAAGGCTTCTTGTAAGAGAACATCTAGAGAAATCAAGCATGAGTATCAAGAATTAGGAGGCAATCGGATATAGAAGCAAAACCCAAGTTTAACGGAAGCAACTATGCAGGTGGAAAACAGGGATCAAAAATGTAATTAGGGGATTGGACTATGAGTGCTGGCTTGTGGTCAAAAATGGTCCCAATAGATATGAAGACTGACTCTGAAGGGAACAAGACGTCCAAAGAAAGAACAGTGAACTGGTGACTGCAGATTACAAGTTGCTGGAGAAAAACGCCAAAGCAATGTCAATCATACAACAGGCTATAGTGAGCAGCAGTATAACCGAATTTCTGGATGCACGCAGCTGCAAAGAAATGGGATACTCTTGAACTTGTTATGAGAGGAACCAGCGCTCAAATAGATCCAAATTGATTTGCAATGTTGAATATGAAATATTATGCTAGAACAAGGGTGAAAAGATTATGATGTTTTCGTAGATCATCGGACAATAATCAATGATTCTTAGATCCCTTGGGAAAAGTTTTCTGAGAGGATCTTGTGAGAAAAGTATGTGCGCAGTTTACAGATCATGGACACCAAGAATCACTGCTATTTAAACCAATGATATTGTCATCATATGTCTTTGGAACAGCTGGCATTGGTTCCCTTCATCATGACA
>SNQN01003498.1:0-10733 GCA_008642245.1 Bassia scoparia | reverse complement strand
GGTGGCGACTCCCCTCACTCGACAACACTACCCCAACGCACTCACGTGCGGGATTCCGTGGCTCAAGCCCACGCACAAAGCACCTCGATGTAGTACCAAGCCGCGCGCCCGCTATACGCTGAGGGCGCGGCCCACGTCCTACAGTACCGAACTGAACTTATCTGAACTTATTGATACTTATCTGGACTTATCTTTACTTATTTGAACTTATCTTATTCAATAAGTACTAAAAATAAGTTGAAAAGAACAGGTCCTTCTTGTTGGGTTCAGTTGCTCGTGTTACCTCTTTGTGTCCTTAAAACTTTTTCTCTGGGAAGTAATAATCATGAGTGTACCACAGCTGTCAGGTGACAACGACAAGAAGAGAGTATCACCTCTGCTATTCGTTCTTGGGATGAGTCTGGTGGTTTTGTGCAACTTGTAAAGGACACGTTGGATAGTGTGTCTCCCCCTTTGTTGGGTGTTGATGAAGGCCTTGATTTGTCGGAGGGTAATTTAAAACAATGCAAGAGAAAGATTATTGACAGGCACTACACTACTGTAGTTCGAGTTCTTTTGTCCTCAGGTCTTTCCCTTCACAATGATGCTACTCTTGCGGATTTGCAAATGAAACACCCCTCCTTTTTAGTGCCTACCTTACCGGATATCTCTGTTGATCACCACCTTATTGCTATTCCTGCTGTTATGTTGGAGAAATTGGAGGATTTTAGCATTATATGTCGTGCGGTAGAGATGGCTTACGTGTTGAACACCTCTGGATTGTTTGGATGGTGCCACTGTTGATGTTTCTGATGAGTTGGTAAATGTTATTTCTCCGGTAGCTAATATGTTTCTTCCTAGGAAGTGTCCTGTTGAGCTAGGAGGGTATATTGTTAGCGCTCATCTTACGCCTTTTGTTAAGCCCGATGGTGGTATTCGGTCAATTGTTGTGGGCACAATTTGAAGGCGCCTTGTTTCTAAGGTCGATGCTGCTTTAATTAGACCTCGTCTAGGAAACTATTAAGGGGGATCTTCTATTTGGGCTTGGGGTTCCGATCAGTGGTGAGGCCATTCATCATGTTGTCAATAGTTTGGTTGAGGCTCGTGGGGCCGATGTTGGCCTCTTTATGTTATTGGTGAATTTTCATAATGCGTTCAATTTATTTGATCGTTCGGCTTTGTTGCGTGAGGTTCGACTCCATTGTCTTTCTTTTTCACGGTGGGTTGAATTCTGCTACTCTTCTCCAGCAAGAATTTATTATGGGGAGTTTACCTTGTGGTCTTGTCAAGGTGTTCAATAGGGTGATCCTCTCGGCCCTTTGCTTTCTTTTTCTTTTGTTGTGCATTTGTTAGTGTGTCAAAATAGAAACTATTTTGAGTTGCCTCTTCAGGCTTGGTACTTGGGCGATGACACTATCATTGGTGATACCCTATTTGGAAGATAAGAGGGGTTTGGCGTCATTTGGGATAACTCAGCCAATGTGACAAGTACGAAGAGCAAGATGTGTCGAAAATAGACTTATGAGAAGTTTCATAGGTACCAAGCTCGTAGCACAATTTGCCAATAGTCGATGGCCCTAGTAAAGGTGCAAAAAGTTTCGGTGTTATGAGGAGGTAGAAGAAGTTAAACATTCCCATTGATTCCCAGCTTGTAGAGGAGGATTGTAGTGGGGACATGAGGACTAAAAAATGTGATTGTCTATCCAGTTCATAAGGAGGATATGTGGCAGTTCATAAGGTCGGTCTTGAGCACAAGAATCATATCACCTCTCCATCGAAGGCCCAATTTTCTAACAAGTGCGGGAAGAAGTACTTCCTTTGTAACGATTTAATAGCAACATTTGCTAAAAATGGCAATAACATGTTAATATCAACATTCTCTTTATTTCTATTTGAGTAACCATGTGCACACACTCAAACAATAATAAAATACTATTTTCTCTCTCCTTCTCAACAAAATAATAAGAGTGTGAACACACCAAACACTACTATTTATAAACAGACTGGGATTCTGTGTCATACCCAATGTTTCTATTAAATCATTACGGAGGAAGTATAAGACTAGCCATGTGAAGAGGAAGCTTGACTATGGATTTGCTTGTGGCGTTTCACTTTGCCAAATTAAAGCGAGTTTGGCTTTAGAGCGTAATGGGGTTCATGTGGGGATGATGCCTTTTGAATGGAATTTGAGGAACAAAGAAGCTAAAGATAAGAGGTTGTTGATGTCAGAGGGTGATGCGGATACAATGCTAAAGTATTTTCGCAAAATGATGGTTGATAAATAAAATTTCTACCACATGCACCATGTTGATGACGAAGGCTACTTGAAAGATATATTGTGGGTTAATGTTACGAGTAGGGCATCATACAATGATTTTTGTGATGTAGTATGTTTTGATACCACATACTTGATGAAACAATATGTGATGCGTTTTGCCAATTTTGTTGGTTTAAACCAACATGACCAAAGTATATTACTTGGTTGTGATCTTATTGCTAATGATAAAGCATCCATGTTTGAGTTGGTTTCTAGCACTTGGCTTGATTGCAAGGAAGGAGTGGCTCCCG
Source organism: Bassia scoparia (assembly GCA_008642245.1). Taxonomy (NCBI): domain Eukaryota; kingdom Viridiplantae; phylum Streptophyta; class Magnoliopsida; order Caryophyllales; family Amaranthaceae; genus Bassia; species Bassia scoparia. The sequence goes on along the minus strand of SNQN01003498.1, from coordinate 8,186 downwards.
GTGGTATATTAACTGATCAAGCACCCGCAATGAGGAAGGCGTTACAAAATACAATGCCCATGACTAGGCATCAGTGGTGCATCTATCACTTCACTTCTAAGTTTTCTAAGAAGCTTGGTAAATATTCTAGGGATGAAGAGTTCAAGGATGAGTTGTTGAATGTGATCTATGATTGTTTGACTGTTATGAGTTTGAGGAGAATTGGCATAGAGTCCTTGAAGAATATGAGCTCGGGAATAATTCTTGGCTTCAAGGTGGTTTAAATGTTTTTTTCATCATTTAGTTTCTCATTATTATGTTTATTTTAATTATTTTGTAAATTCTGTACTATTTTGAACTAACCTACATTTAATAATTTCATGATTTTTTAAATTGAAGGTTTGTTTGATGAGCATGAGATGTGGGCCCCGACTTATTTGAAACACGTGTTCTGAGCCGGTATGAAAACCACTCAGAGGGTGATAGTATAATTAGCTATTTTTGAGAAATATGTCCATCGGTCAATTAAGTTGTATGAGTTTACAAAGAGTTATTGTAAGTCAATGGAGGAGAAGATAGAGGAAGAGGTACAGGCTGATGCAAAGTGTGTGCCGTATGTAAGGTTCAGCAAAATTTATCTACCGTACGATAAAGTGTTTCAGAACTCGTACACCCATGTGAAGTATATATAAGGAAGTAGCATTAGAGTCTGGACGTGTACTTTATTGCAAGTGTTGGGAGTTGGGCATGAAAAGTAGTGGATTCATGGAGTATGTTGTAGTGGATAGGGTTAATCTGAAACCAAGGAAGGCATGGAAAGAATTCTTCACTTTACAACCTAGGGAGTATAAAGCTAAGTTGTCATTAGTGTTGAGAACAATGAAGCTGAATGTGATTGCAAGTATTTGGATTGTCATCATGGTATTGTATGTCGCCACATATTGAAGATTTGGTGGGAACGTGAGTCCTTTGTTTTTCCTGAGAAATATGTATTGAGGAGGTGGAGGAAGGATGTGCAAAGAAAGCACATTAGGGTCAAAGTTGCATACCATGATCCTAGTAAGAATATGGTTGTTTGCAGGTTTGATCATTTGGTTCTTTTGTCAGATCCCATCTTCGGTGGGGCATCTTTTTGTATGAGTGCGCGCACACTAGAGAATGCTTGCAAATTGTTACAACTTTTATCCATACAGACTGAGGAACGTATTAAAATGGTCAAAAGTAATGTCGAGGTAGAAGCGGCAAGTTGCACACCATCTTTCGTGTGAAACAACAAATCTGGTGCCCCCATGGGCTCGAAGGAAAGAGTCGTTGGGTCAAGCTATCCCCCTTTGCTAGTGTGAAAAACCCACCCATTCCCAAGAAATTAGTTTTGAGCCTTAAGTTATGCACTTGTGCATTGAAGATTTTTTAAGTTTTTACTCCATTTTTTTTTATGTTCCACTTTTCAGTTTGGAACGTTTCCAAATAGTTTGTCCAAATCACTTTAAAAATAATTTTTTTACTTTTTACTTATTTTATGTATGCTGACATTAATGAATTACCTTCTTCTAAATTCAACTTTCATTACTTTCCCCAATCTTTTCACCTAGAGTTACTTTTTCCCAAAAATTTACATTCACACATATACTCTTATACCTAACATACTCAACTATTTTATCTTACTCAATCAACTCTTAAACACCGTGCTAATTTAGTATGGAATATCTAAAAAAATAAAGGGAGTAGTATATTATGGAGTATTTTATTTAATTATTTGTCAAAGTTAATGCTGACATAATAGTAGTTTTATTCCCCATACCAAATCATCTTCCCAAGCCTCATAGCACTAATTCCCCACGAGTTTTTAAAAACTTTACCCATGTATTTTTCATACGATATCATTTGTTATTCATTGTTTTATTTATTGTACTTTCATAACATTAAGGAAAATAATTGGAAAAAAAATTTCTTTTAAAAAAAAGCACTGACATATAAATAACCTAGATTTTTCATACCTTTTTTTTTGGAACTTCATCCCATGTCTTCCACTTTCAAATTTATTCATTCTACAATCTTTTTTTAAATAAAATTAGTTAGCCTATAGTTATAATAATCATTTAACTTGCAAAAGTATAAAATGGGCAAGGTACAATTTCATTAAGTTACAATTTTATTTTTACATCGATCTTTTGAATTGAAAAGTATAGGATGCTATACAATTGCATAAAACCTCTATAAGAAAATCTCATAAAATGTATTTTTATCATTTTGTAAATCTAAAAAATTGTGTATCACATAAGGTATCATCTAGTAGCTTTATTAATTTATTACGCGTTGTAAATATGTCTTAGTTCTATAGAATTTAACTGAACTTATTAGTACTGAATTGAACTTATTTTTATTAATTTGAACTTATTTTTCATGAAATCTTAACAGTTTTTTTAAGGATTGAAATTATTTTTATTGAACTGATCTTAATTTAACGGAAACTTATTGAAATAAGTAGATGAAAACATGGCTTAAATATAAATAAAGTGGAGTATTTATTAAGACAAATTAAACAACACTCAACTTGACTAGCTATGTTTTTCTCATAGTTATTAACTAGAATAATAATGCTATAAACAAGAACTTATTTTTTTTTAGTGCAAGAGAGACATAATTAAGTGAGGGTAGATATTTACAACCGAGGAGAGATAATATGAGGATTCAAACCTCTACAAGTCAAATGTGAAATAAGCCGACGAGAACATACCTTAAATATAATATGAAGAAAGCAGAGTATTTACTAAGACAAATTAAACAACACTCGACTTGACTATGTTATTCTCATAATTATTAACAAGAAAAATTACAATATTTTCATTGCTTGTGAATGCATAGTGTTAGTTTTTTTTATAGCATGAACTTTAGGATTTAAAATCTAACAATATTTAATATTATTCTCCTAAAATCAAGTTATTCTTAAATTCATTTGCATAAGTCTTTAAGCATTGGTAGATTTAAGAACATACGAAGATAATTATGACAGAGAATAAAAGCTTAAACTTATTAGAAAAACCAGATAGAAGTTCTTCTAGGGTTTCCTTGGGATGGTTAGGGTTTTTTCTTCTTGGAGATTTTGTACTCAATTTATTGAGAATTGCTCGGCATGGTTTGTCGGAAAGGTTAATTGTATCACTTGAAGATAGGTCTAGACTAGAGAACGGAGATGGCGAGGTTGTGTGTGTATGGAGGAAAGGCTGGAGGAGGAGGCAAAAAAGGAGGCTTTAGGGATTGTGGGTAAAATTTGGACGGAGAAAAACATCAATGTCAATGCCCTTATGACCACAATGAAAATCATATGGAATCCTAGACATGGGATGGAAGCTAATAGCATTGGTGAGAATCTATTCTTCTTCCAGTTTTATCATTGGATAGACAAAGATTTTGGCATGGAAACTTAACCATGGCATTTTGATCGTTATGTATTGATTCTCGATGACATAAGAGGTGATGTGGTGCCTTCTTACATGTCATTTATTTCACGTACCTTTTTGCGTGCGAATTTATGATTTGATGCTGAAAATTGGTGGATGTTTGTTATGCTATACGTAGTCACATGGATTTGAGAACAAGTGGAGAAAGCGTTAAGAAGTGCACCATCATGTACGAGAAATTACCGATCGTTTGCTATGTGTGTGGACACTTGGGGCATGGTAAAAAAGACTGTGAGATGGGTGGTAAGGAGGGAAAGGTGCATATGTTTGGAGATCATAATAGGGTGGTTACACCTTGGATAGCCAATAAAGGAGGGACGATGAGTACTTTGGAGAATCTTCTAAAGTGGCGAAGCAGATGCTTGTTGTCAAGGAAGTGTGCTCTCCGTAGTCAAAGGAGGTACCTCAAGGGTTGCTAGATAAAGTGGTAGAGAACTTGGATAGTGTCTCGATGCAAGAGTACAAAAATAAAAATCCCTCAATGAGTAAAGTGGAAGAGGTAAAAAAGCTTGTACTCTAATTCTTTGGAGGGCAAGTCGAAAGGGAATGTACGGTTGCAGAGTTTCAAAAGGAGGGGGTAGAGGATAATCGTAAAAAGGAGCAAGAAGGAGGGGGAAAGTTGGAGGGGGTTCTGGTGGTGTTCGACGTAGGGTTTGGTTCAACAGAAAAAAAAGAGGAGGTGGAGGAAAAGAGCTCGTGGACTAGCTAGGGGTTGTGGATAGGCCAAACGTGGGGGTGGTCAAGGGGCATTGACGAGGAAAAAGGGCAGAAATGAGGACATGAAGGTTGATGGTTAGAATGGTGGTTTCTTGAATAAGAGAGGCTTGCCGGAGACAAGTGGTGTGGGACCATTAGCAGAGACTAGTTCAAGCCAGTCCCGCCTTCCCCAATGAATATACTATGCTGGAACTGTCGAGGAATGGGTAACCCTCGCACAGTTCATTAGCTCCGACTGTAACACCCCAATAATTCTCCCTTTTTTCCTATGAAATATTTAATTGAAGATACGTAAAACTATTGACATGTTATCGTCACGTGTGAAAACGTTTCGGCTTATTCAGAATATTGTAGCGGAAAATGACTAAACCAAATAACAAAACTTTCAGTAAAACTATCAAAGGATTTAAAACCGTACAACTTGGAACCAGCTTTGGCCCTTTATTAAAAACCGAGGATAAATATTTTGTTAAATTAACGAAACTCGAAAACTATTTTATCCAATCATAAAATACTAAAATTTCGGATGGAACATTAAACAACAGTCCATGAATATAACACTTGAACACTCCCATAACCCCAACGTTGCAAATGCACATGGATAACCATCAACAACTTGCACAATCTTGTGAAAAGTCTGCTCCCCATAATTTCCAAATGAAATAAGGATCATCACAGGTCCACCAAAAGAAGGAAAATGTGGACGAGACACAACAAACATGAAAAACACAAAATAAGCAAAGCTGAGTACGTGCAAATCACGAAACCAGAAAACAAACAGACAACATCTCCCCTAAAAATTAGACATACCAAGTTACAACACCTGCTTAGAAACAAAACAAAACCCAACTGTGGTGTTCATAACCACTTAACAACATTATACATGTACAACTGACCCCAAACTCAGACTAAAACCTTCAACTACATATTACATACAGCTGCTCCAATACAACGCAATACCAAATCCTRAACAACTAGATTGTACCTGCAGAATAGCTTACTCGACCCCAATAAATGACTCAATATATTTTATTACATTTGTTATGAATTGAGCAACAGACAAGGTTGCGCTCAACCCAGACACACAAGGTGCCACAATTCAACCAGACACACTAGGTGCCTCAATTCAAACCAGATACACAAGGTGCCACAGTTCAATCCCCCATGCCTCCACGTCGAAAGGCATCAAAAAGTTCAATAAACCAGATGACGAACAGGCGCGACTCCGTCACCATAGCTAGATGAGATCTCAACTAACCCCATTTTGGATAAAATCCTTATTGAGTTCCTTAAGTTTTGAATGATGACAAACCATTACAGGAAACAGGATGATTAAAGTATGAATATTATTGTTGGTTCTGGGAACCAGCTAGTTTAGAAACTTGTTTCCCTAGACAAGTTAATATTTTAATGAGAATGCTTTGAAACTAACTTGTTATTACAGGAACAGCTATTACATAAGAGCTCATTCACTGGTGCAGAACCAGACGAGCTGTTTCCTTGACTGTTATTCTGAAGAACAGTCATATATCTTTTGTTGCATGTTAACATTGTTTATATGTGCAGTAATAGATCTATTCCAAGACTTGAAGTGTGAATCTTTCGAAGATATTCGAAGAAGAAAGCTTGCTCAAAGATTGAAGTAATTAAAGGAAAGATCAAGTTCTTGAAGATTGCATGAAGATTCGAAGAATTGTAATTTAGAGTTCAAATTAAGGATTTCATGTAATATGCTCTGTAGTGTGACTAAATGGAAATGAACTAAAATGCTTAAGTGTTTTGAGTAGTTGTTTGAATTCTGGTACAAAGCTTGGAACAGAATTCATAACACACTCAAGGAACCAAGCTGGGGAACCAGCTTAGTTCTGAATAGAATGTTGGCTGCGGTTTGAAAAGGGTTTTTCTAAAATATTTTCAAAGGATATTTGAAAAGATTATTTGTAGCTGGAATTATAGATGGATATATATATTACTTAAACCTAGGAATATATCTTGTTCGATCAAAATCTTAGGATAAAATCGAACAAGATAAATACTTTCCATAAAACTAATCTTGCCTTGTTTGGCAAGAAAGATTTATGGAAACTAGGGTTAAGTTAATATAAATATACGTCATACTTCAACATTCTATAACTCTCTTTCACCGATTAAAAAGAAAGACTACTTTGAGAGAAGAAAACACAGAAAGCACTAGTTCATAAACATTAAGTCATACACGAGCATACATCGAGCATACAACATTCTCTTACTTGCTTTTCTAAGAAGTAAATTCATAAGAGAGAAATATTGTTCTTGTAAGGGCTATCAACACAGAGGGGTTGAAAGCCTGGGTAGTGTTGTGAGTTCAAACACAAAGTTGGACTTAACGAGTGTGAGTCGAGTGCACATTCAGAGTTGAGTGTGGGGTGTACTGGTCCCCGGAGTAGGGAACAGTAGAGTGAGCAAGTTCTTGTTTTTCAGAGTTTATTAATAAAAGAGCTTAGGGTAGGAGGACGTAGCCCAGAGTTGGGTGAACCTCGTTAAATATTGTGTGTTCTTTTACTGCTTTATTTACATTCCGCTGCGCATAGGAACCAGCCCAACTGGTTTTATCATAAGATCAAAAGAAAAAGAAAAATTGGTCACAGTCGATTATACTCAATTCACCCTCCCTCTTGAGTATCTTAGAACCTTCAATTGGTATCAGAGCCAAGGCTTCTTGTAAGAGTAACATCTAGAGAAGTCAAGCATGAGTATCAAGAATTAGGAGCAATCGGATATGATAGCAAAAACACCCAAGTTTAACGGAAGCAACTATGCATGGTGGAAAAACAGGATCAAAATGTAATATGGGATTGACTATGAGTGCTGGCTGTGGTCAAAAATGGTCCCAATACGATCATGAAGACTGACTCTGAAGGGAACAAGACTCCAAAGAAAGACAGTGAACTGGTGACTGCAGATTACAAGTTGCTGGAGAAAAACGCCAAAGCAATGTCAATACTACAACAGGCTATAGGTGAGGGCAGAGTATAACCGAATTTCTGGATGCAAGCAGTGCAAAAGAAATTGGGATACTCTTGAACTTGCTTATGAGGAACCAGCGCGGTAAAAAGATCCAAAATTGATTTGCTAATGTAAATATGAATTATTTGCTATGAACAAGGGTGAAAAGATTAATGATTGTTTTCGTAGATTCATGACAATAATCAATGATCTTAGATCCCTTGGGAAAAGTTTTTCTGATGAGGATCTTGTGAGAAAAGTATTGCGCAGTTTAACAGATGCATGGACACCAAGATCACTGCTATTATGAAGCCAAGATTTGTCTAAATTGTCTTTGGAACAGCTGATTGGTTCCCTCATGACACATGAGTTATTAATTGAATCTAAGACTGAGAAGGAACCACCAGAGGCATATCCTTAAAAGGAACAGTAGAAGAGGATAAAGATGAAATTGGCATGATTGCCAAACGATTTGAAAGAACACTCCGTGATTAAGAGGAAGAATTCAAAGAAAAACTTTAAGAAAACTAACACAACTTCTGCAGGGTGTTTTAAGTGTGGAGAGAAGGGCATCTCATCAGAGATTGTCCAAAGTGGAAGGACAAACAATCCAGTCTGGAGAAAAGCGAGCTTTCAAAAAATGCTATGATAGCATCAATGTGGGGTGATTCTGACTCAAGATATGATGAGGATGAAGAATCACCTAACCCTAGTTTGCAAGACTGCCTTTGCAAGCATCGAGGGAACAACACTGATGCGGAACCAGGAGGGGAACCAGCACAATTGAGAAGTGCTTGATGGCCAAAAGGATGTATGCACGAACACAAGGTAAATCTAGAACAAGTAGGCAAGATATGCATGAGTATGACAGAGATAATATGCTAGCTTGTATAGATTCCTTGTTAGATGAATGTTATAAACTAGGTGAAACATACATAACTGGCAAAAGAGAACTTAAAAAAAAAACGTGCTGAATGTGAAGTTGCTATTCCAGTTGTGATCACTCGAAGAAGTTTGTCATGACTTGAAAGATCAAGTGGCAAG
>SNQN01003497.1:46443-60757 GCA_008642245.1 Bassia scoparia | reverse complement strand
GTTTATAAAGTTACCTTTCAAAGAGAGTATATTACCTTTTTCCATATTATCAATGTTTGTCTAATTTAAGCATTGGTTGTTGAGGATGTTTTTGGTTACTTGAAGATCACTTTAATAGTAGAAAGAATGTAATCAAAGAAAGGTATAACCTGTGGCTTTTTTTTGTCATAATCATTGGTCATGGAGTATGTCCTTGACGACTTAAGGAAGCAAGAGTAGATTGATGGGGTATCTTTGAGTCTTTGATTAATGTCACCATTTGTTACTTTCATGAAAACCTTGTTATGTTTATATGCAGGAACACCTACTTCCCAAATATTTTCTCTTTTCACCGAAAGTCGTCTTTTCAAAACTTCTTTGCCCTTTTTATTATTATTAAGCATTGAAGACACTAACCCTTATCTAAAACCCTAGTTTTAACAGTAAAAGAATTGGTTGTTAGTGTTTTGAGGGAACATATTCCATTCCAATTGTCTGAATATGTGATGCCTCACTCCAAACCTCCTATTTGACACCCTTGTGCTAGAGAAACCATAGGGGTAATCATGGGAATGTCAATCGAGTTGTTTAAGAAAGCGTCTTCTGTGTGGGGATTCTGTGTGGGGGACTGGGGGGATATGATTGGCAAAGTGCACTAAATTTGTGGGTACTGAAGAGATTTTGGAATTTTCTCTTGACTTCATGAGGCCTTAATCAAAATAAAGGAGATTGATGAAGAGATAGAGCATTAATTGTGTTTTGGCTTATATATTGTTGAGATCGTCATCGTTCATTGGTGTAATTAAGCAGCATTTGTTTATAGTCTGAGTTACTTGTGTATCATGTAATTTTTCTTCTACTTACCTATAATGTCAGATGAACTTTTTTCTCTTCTTTACTATTATAGATACTGCAGTGTTAGTGTGTCGTTCTCTTTGCCCTGTCTTTCTGCTGTTTACACTGATGTGAGATTTATCATAAATGTGATTATGTGAAGACTGGAAGAGCCATTATTAAAGTTTGCACTTTTAGGGTTTTTTGCCCATGATGCAATCATGAATTTGTGACCATTATTGTGTGATTTAAAGTTCGGGCTTTTGGGTATATAACACATGGTTAGTATTCTTAGATGGCATTGCGGAGCTGTACTGTATTCCTGTATTGGTCTTTGCTATTGCTTGTGTCAGTAAAGAACCTATAAATGGCTTGTCTTGTTAACAATGTTATTTTAGTGTCCATCTGATGATATAATCCTGATTTTTCTGTGGTAGCCTGGTAGGCTACCAATAGAGCATAGAGTTTGTATTCTGAGGTGTCTATCTGGATTATTTTTTTTGGGTGGAGCCTATCTAGATTTAAAATCAATCAATCAATCAGAGCTTTATTCCCATAACTGAGGCTTATCTGGATTTAGATGATTCAAAATGCAGTTTCAAGCTCCCCAAGGGCAAGGGTTTGTAGCTTGTCCAGTTATCAAGGAGGATTTCTTTAGTTACATGTCAAGGCACAAAAGCACTTTAATTGAGGATCTTGTCTTATCATTAATAATGATCTGCTTGTTTGTGAACTCTTTCTTGCTCCTGTCCTCCCACCGTCATATTTATGTGAAATATTCATTCATTCATGTAGTACATTATATTATCATCCTGTTCTTTTAGGATTCATTCATATATTCATAATTATATTATCATAAAAACTATACCTTTTGATAAGTCACTCTTTAGTTTGAGCAGGAAATCCCAATTGACATGTTATTATGTTTTGACTTTTGAGTGGATAATTACATTAGGCTTTTGCTTATTTCAGTTTTTCCGGGATTCCTGTAAGGGTTCCTCATCTTGTCAACTGAAGTCTAGTCAAAGTTTGATACTATTATTCTCCTATTTTTTGGCAACAGACAAGGAATGTTGACACAACAAAATGCTTGGGTGGTCTTCCATCTTTTGTATCACCTGTGCTAGAAAAAATCTCAGAGTCCCCTCTTGATGATGCTGGAACTATAAACTTGGACCAGCTGACAGTATGCTCTGTTTTGCCATTCTCAATTCTGTCTTCTGCTTTGAAGTTACAATTTATTTTCAATTTTTCTAACCAAGTCTTCGTGCCTCCAGGTTAATGAATATCCACCAGGGGTGGGCCTATCCCCGCATATTGATACTCATTCAGCATTTGAAGATAAAATTTTCAGCCTTTCATTAGCAGGACCGTGCATCATGGAATTCAGGAGATATCAGGAAAGTWCTTGGCAATCTGATTCTGCAGTGAATAAGATAATGCAGGAAGACAATCCCGAGAATTTCACAAACTTCCTAAGAAAGGCTATTTATCTTCCCCCGCGATCAATGCTTCTATTATCYGGGGAGGCACGTTATGCTTGGCTTCATTACATTCCACACCATAAGGTATCCAACATATTAGTTGAATCTACTAATTCTTGTTGTACTTTCTACTGCCAAAATTTATAGAAATCACATAAACCTTTTTTCTGAAGATGTACATCAGGTACCTGTCGCTCTTGTTATTAAACCACTACTGTCCAACGTCACATTCTGAGAAACGGCTAGTTAGCGCTAATCATGACCTACTACAATGAATATAATGGTCCGTCTGGAAGCAAGGTACAGTTAATGGTAATGAATTGTTGTGGCACCTAGTTTAGTTTTTAAGAGCCAAGCCAAGCGTCCAATGGTATGGTCTCCAAACCATGTGACACATAACGCGTAAGTGCTCTCACCCATCAAAATAACATAACCTACCTCATGCACCAATACTTTCTAACACACCTATACGACACACGTATGCTTCGGTTATTCTCACTGGACTCTATCAGATTTAACGAATTTCACAACGTTCAGTTTACTCACACATAACTTGTCACTCATCACATCTGATGATACAAAGGTATTGACTCTCTTAGTGTAAATGGAATTTTTTTCTACTAATTCAGTACTCCCATGGGGCTATTCTGTACACGGACTTCTGCTTAAGAGTTTACATTTTGCTTATACAAGTAACACCAACGATATTCTTTTTCAATAACACAATAAGAGTCCTTCGGTCCACTTCAAAGACTGACATACTTTGTTGTTGCCGCTACACAATGGCGGGAACTACAAATCCAATTGTGCATCTTGCGCTCCACAGATATTAGAGCCATTCACACATTTATTCTTCACCAACAGCATCTCATTATTCAAGTATGTGTTTCACCTTACAGACAAGCATCCTCGCCTAACACTACACCTCCACTAGGCTACCTTATTACTATCGGTCTACATCCAGCAGAACCATACGAACAGCACTATAATAACACATCATAGACCGACCAATCATCAAGCCCAACAATCGACAAGATCTACTCACTATAACCTCAAGAATATGCCCCAAATCGATACATCCGCGAACCACTGAGCCACCATACCTAATCAGACAAGCGGTAACCCTCATAGACTCCTGACGCGAGAACACAAAGTCATCGCAAACTCCCGGTCCCTAACTCTAGCGGTCTATCCCACCAGATGCTACCTGATACGTTGAACTTATTTTAACAGTAACATATTTCGTTGATTCCTTAGTTGACAATTGTGAAAAGACAAACTGATTCCGCGGGCTGAGAGAAGGGGATCTTTCAACTGCGCAAGTATGTATTTTTCCCCTTTTAATTTAATTTTCTTTATCTTCAACCATTACATGATATGTTGTCTTAAGTTCATCGAGTTCTTTTTTGTAGATATTTGTACATGCGTTTGCCTTCTATTTAACCACATATATAAATTTCTTTCATCACTTCATAACTAGGAATATAGTTGAGAGCAAGTGGAGAAAATGAAGAAAGGTAGAGAAAAACATATGGCCTACAAATCATTCCTTCAAATTAAGGGGTAGTGTGGAAAAGGGAATACTATAGAAGTAGGCAAAAAGAGGAACGAATGTTGTGGATTACCACTAGTCAGAGTTTAAACTCTGGATAAGTCATGAGGTCAAGCGTACATTCTCGTGAATTAGTGAAGGAAGTGTTGGTTATAGTGGACATTTAGGAGAACCTTTCTTTTTGTCTGCTAAGCTTCAGTGATGCCTTGTATGCACGGTCATATGCTGAAGCAATTGCATATTTACGCATATATATTCTAAGATGGAATTATTGTAGCGTCTGTTTTTGTTGCTAAAAGATTTGACTATCCCACGATACTCTTCATCCTCCACATTGATAGTTCAGATATTTGTTTACCACCCATCTATTAGTGACTTGTTTATCATGATAGCTATTGCAATGGTTCAGTAACATAATTGATAGATACCATGATTTCATGTGTAGGTGAGAACAGACCGTGCTGCGTGAGATGGTCAGTACGTGATTCTTCAGGATAGCATTCAGTTGTGGATCCAAAGTGATGTGACCCCATCAAGGTTCGCTACTCGAGACTTTTTGTGCTGACCTCTTGGTTTAGTAATTCAAAAGGTGAGCATTCGCGTAAGTTAAGACTTAAAGGCTTTGCGTGATTACTTTCTACCTTTGATTTCCCTATCTACGGAGCTAGCTTAGGGTGACTGTGTAGTTATCAAAGTTATCAGATGACCACATTCGTGCCAAATTTTGAACAACGGAGGAATCTAAACCTGTCTTGGATCGCTTCGATGCTTTTTGTGGTGCCAATCAATTGGAACTGGAGCATAAGTCACACATTATTTACAGTCTACTATATTGCTTATTTCTTTATTGATTATGCGACAGCTACGGTAAAATGCTCTATAAAATCCTTAGGGTGTATGGTTCTTTGGATGTAATTGTTCCAAAATTTTAATGAGATGATTTTGGTTCACCCCGAAAATGATACTGTAATTGTGCACTGAATTCTGATAGTATACCATGTATCTGTATTTACTTTAATACACAGCAAAATTTTGTTAGCACCAAAAAAAAAGCTGTTGTAGATTTCTTGCCATGTATTGTGATTGCCAGCACCGAAATGAGGATTTTGGCAAGGAATTTGATGCAGGAAAATCACAAAARGTAACGCCATAGAAGAAGGATCGCTATCATTAAAATTTGATTCGTCTATACTCCTTTTGTTTTATGTAAAAAGAGATGCTACACTGCTAGCAATCGCTACTTCCTATCATTTCCGAGTGTATCRTTGTCTTGCAATTACAAAATGAAGGTTTTATCGTGCGCTTTAGGTTGTTTTYAAGTTCCTARGTAATGTATCTTATTATGGGACATTTTCATGTGCCCATTTCGATTTAWAGGCAAAATCCGCTCTTATTATGGGACACATAAATTGACAATTTGCACTATTAGTCTCCTAATCACTGGAACTGGTTCGAGTCTAATCACAGGCTTTGCATGGTTACACTCCCAATAACGGACGGATTACAAACGACAATCTGGATGATTAAAGTGCCCCTATATTCATTGTTGGGCGACATGCAAAAGAATGGAAAATTTCTTACACAGCAAAACTCGCTCAGAATACTTGAGAGYACCAGATGATGTGCCCTTGCAAATCCTCCACGGGGAAAATTTTACAACGATTTGTTCTATATCAACATTGTACAAATCATAACCAAACCCTTTGAATAAGTTATACACGAGAAGGTTCTTCATGACGTCCATTCTCCCCTGAAAAAGCCATTAGAGAAGGTCAGCAAAAGCAACGGTAAAAAAAGATTAAACTCAAATTATATTCAAGCAAAAGACACAAAACTGATGCTTAATAAAAAACATAACTCATGCTTAATAAAAAAAGAAAATTATTGAGATCAGAAAGTCCTTTTTCTGAACATTGCCTACATACAAGTCTCCTCTGCAACTACATACAAGACTCTGAGATGCATCAACATAAGTGTGACTGAAATCACTAACAGTTGATTGAACACCAGTGTCACTATTTCATTCAGCGTGATTTTATTTTCTGTGCCAGTTATGTAGTTATGTCAAGTCATCATACCAAACTTGTTAAAAACAAGGTATTGATACTTAAAAACTTTCTAGTCAATACTCCAATTCAAACCTCTTAGAAACCATTGAACAGGGAAAGTTCATACTATTCCTAACCCTTTCCCTTCTATTAGCATTTGCATTACCATCCCGAGTAGGAATCTAGGAGATTGAGAAAGAAAATTATGCATACAAATTGTATTTTTAAACATTAAATTTTGGAATCGCAGGAACATATCCCACTAGTACAAACAGGACGGACTAAAGTAAAAGGCAGAATATTGTAATATTTGATTTACCAATAATGTCACTAAACGATTAAACATACCTAGCAAGTTTGACCATCTAGCTTTTTTGGTCATTTACATTCAGTCACTACTCACTTTCACTATTATATGTATTTATATTACTAATTATCACTTAACGAAATGTCAAGTCAGGTCTTTTTATAACAGCTCGTTGACTTTTAATTGAATCTAATTGAAGGTTGGATTTGTAAAGTTTTCAATGCCATGTTTTTGCTCACGTAAATTAAGCAACACAAAACAATAAATTCAATATAACTTAATTTTGATTATTTTTATCAAGAAACTTACCGTGCATGTCTTTAAAAATTGAGCAGCTCTGAGAAACAATATGTTCTCTGGACTATGGAGCATGGTAGCTGATACACAAAGAATTGAAAAGTGCGATGATCAGGATCATTGTTTGCTTTGAAGTATCAACCATTTTCATGTGCTCCCCCTGTCAAAACATGGATCTGCATTTGACCAGCAACAGTCAAACCACAATCCCAGGCTGCATTTATCATGACTATAGCAGAGATCATCTCAGAGTCGTCACAATGAGATATTCATTTGAAGAAGTGAAATACATTAAAAGATAATTGATTAACAAAAGTATAATTTAAAAATCACATTAGTGACACCAATCATTATATTTCAGCATTTCCCTACATATATGGTAAGCGTTGAAAGTAATTTAATCACCTGCCAACTTACACCTTCAGGATCAGCAAATGACTCATATTTTTTGATTATTCAGATAGGATCTTGGACAAACAAACTTAATGGTCACAGAATGTTTTTTAAGAACTTCAAAAATGGGAGTATCCATTCTCGATTTGTGGGTTATAGTATCCTGCAGTAAGCTTGCTGCATGGCTAGGGGTGCTGTACCACCAATAGAAGCTGGAATCTGCAAAAGCATTGCCAATGCATCTAGTTATTTCTTCAGTTTAGGGTTATGTGATCCTTTGCATGTATTATTGTCAGGACACGTAGTTTGGAGTACAATATCACTGTTTCTCAGCCAAAAATTAAAGCTAAGCAAAAAGAGAAATGCCATGTTCAAAAGCAATATTCAAAAGGCACTTGACACACTTTTTTCTTGAGTTTTTGTAGAATGTGGGAGAAGGGTCTAAAAAAATTTCTCTGTTCTACATACTCTTTATTTTCACTTGCACCATTGACTCATTGAATCAAGGCACAAGTCTTAAGGAGGGGAAGAGAATATGAGAAAGAACAAAGTAGATCCTATAATTTGTAAATTGCCCAGTAGAATGACGCAATAATTTGTAACTTTCAAAAATGGGAAGCATGATGAAACATAAAAACCGTGATAGTTTCTTCACAAATCACAATCGCTAGTATATTTCATGGATTGAGATTCGACAGGAAAGTGAGAAACATTATCACTGTCCTTTTTAGAGAACCTACGAGTTGAAGATAGGGAAACACACTGTGCGCATAAACACACAGAATCCAAAATTAAAAAGCCTTGACCAACATGAGAAGGTGGATAGTAAGAAAAACAGAACTTAAGCAATCTTGGGATAATCCAACTCCAATCCTTACATATGTCAGCATAAAGCCAATATCCATGAAGTCCAACTTCCTTTGTGGATTATGTATGTTACACCTTCAATTCTAAAACAAAGTAGCCAATCACCCTCCTCGTCAACCTTAGCCAGCCACCATCAGTTGACAATTCATCTCCAAGACTGTAGCCCCATTTACTAAAATCCAAGCTCATGGACATCAAATGCAGCCAACTTCTAGAGGAAGCTTGCACGCTCTATTTGCAGTCCTGAGAACAGGATTTTAACAACACAGAAAATTGAGATTTGGGAGAAAGACTAGCTTCCCATATCTTAACATAGTTGGTTTATGGCTCAAGAACCAAGGAGTCACAAAAGTTTTCGGTCAAAAATGTGTTTATTACGCACAGACTTGGCATCTAACTGTTGAGTTCCTTAGAAAGTTGCATCAACAAGAGAACACGCGATGCCTTTTCAAAATTCAAGGAAATAATAACTCAACATAGGAACAACATGACTGAAATATTATTACTGTAACTATAATAATGTCTACTTATAAATAAAACAAGCCGAAGTCTAGGACAAAAAAGCGCAGAGGAAAAAAGAAAATGTGTAACTATTACTTGTTTATTCTACAAAAAAGACAGATTTTTTATGTTGTTCCAGCTTGTTACCTAAAACTTGCATTTAGAATGCAATCTATGAACCTGCTACAATGAGCTTTCGTAAAGTCTTCTTCAACTCTACATGAGAGTCAGCTCCTGAGTTTCCATAACATATTCCCAAATATCTTAAAAATTAGCAATAGCAACAGACACAATAAAATTGTAAACATTATCAGACATGACATAAAGATCAAACCAGAGGAAACGCATTAGGAAATAAGATGCTACTCGGTCACAAATAAATGCCAAATCATAAAAGAATAAGAAGAAATTCAAGTAGCAGCTGGGCAACTAAAAAGTAAAGAGGCAAAACAACACTGAGTATTTGTGAAAAAACTGGAAGGATATAGGATCTAGTAAACTGCAACACATTTCAAGGCAAATTAGAAAATTTCAGTAAGGTATTTAGTATTTTGAACTTATCATGCCCAGGACATACCTTAACAATTATCTGTRTATCTTCAAATGCAAGGCTTGCTAAAGATAATACATTGTCAGCATGGTCTATCAACAGCTGACTGTACCAGTGCAGGAAAAAACGTCCAAAATAGCTATCATAATCACCTCGTTCGCAGAAAAACCCAGTTTCAAGTGGCCTTGAATTATAATGCCCTGCATTATCTGGGCCCCTGGCCCAAAAGGAGTGCCCGCGTAATTTAGCAGCCTTCCGTAAATTTTGCTGCAAGTATCTGTCATAACACTGTTTAAAATCTTAACGTCAATGAATCCACCTTAATCTTAGAAGAAAAAACAACTGTCTAACTGAGACGAGCATTTGTAACACACTTGAATTTGAATGGGTGCTTGCTGGGCATCAGGTTAAAATAAGAGAATTCAAAGCAAAGTATAGAAAATAATGACACCCAAAGATAGATTGTATTGATGAACAGTGTATTCAACCATACTAGATTGCTAGTCCTTACATTCAAGAGGTAAGGAACTCTCCCAATGATTTCACTCACTATTTTCTAGAATGATCTAGTCCCTTAACATCCTCCTCTGTTTATTAAAACTCTCAAGCTAACAGGCTCCGTGCACAAAACAAAAAATGACAAATTGCTATGACATTAATCCATAGCCCCTCATCTCAATTGATTCCTTTAACTAACTTCCACCTCATCAGTAGCCATATCAGTCATGTTGGGCTTATCTAAACCTTCTTTGAGCAAAGGTGAAATGCACAATAGGCTTCGGTCGATCGCTTGCAACACAACACCTTCAGCAAGTTCCAAGCTAGTCATTAATCATTATAAGTACCTTCTTATGTTTGAAGTGGAAAATAGTGATAGCAATCCACTTAAAGACTCCAATTTAGTTACATTCCAGAATTCGCTCTTGCTTTACAATTACCCTTTTCTAAGCAATGTACCAATATGCAGGACAAAACACCCATTGATAAAGAGGTACAACAGTATAAGTTTAAGTGGGTGCATTACACACTTTACAACAGGTACTGCCGCCATCTTCTGTTAGAGCATACTCACGCTGAATGCTCGATTGTGGTTTCACGTTGTATCTCGTCTAAAAGAGGATGTATCATCTGAATAGGTTATAAACTCATGACTGATTATTTTAAATTACCATACTTAATAAGAGAAATATATACCTGAAACACATCCGTTAGACAAGTTATATGGTACTGCAGCTATCTAATTCATAATCATATGATACTCAATGACATTCCCAAAAGGGCAGATCGCCATGAACAAATTAAATACCTGGAAATCACAATGCCAGGATATTCACATTCCCAATCTTCCGGGAAACGAAGAGAACTTCAGTCTCAGTATTTGCTCCAAGGCCGATTTCAACACGCAATAACTACCATACACCAATCTATCATCATCTGAACGGAAGCTTCTCATAAAATCAAAAGTAACCTACAATTATTATCATTATTGCATTGCCAGATAGTTAAAAATGTCCGCCCTTCTCTTATCCAATCAAGACAGCCAGTAAGAAAGGAAACCATGTTTACCTCCTTATACCAGTCTTCCCAAACACTTCCTTTATCAACACCCAGTGTAGCATCAGTAGTTCTCCTTCCTTCACGATCTGTGTGAAAAATCATGTCTGGTTGTCTTTCCCAATTTCCCAGAACCCAGTGGGGATGAATGATACTACTAGAATCGCTCCTCAGTTCACGATGCCATACAACCTTTAAAATTTCATATAAATAGCTAGATAGGTAGGATAGCACATTTCTACCCCTCCAACGTAGACCAAATCAATAAATATCACCTTCAGGATGAATCTAAGACAACAACGACTGAAAAAGACAGACTCAATCATCCAATCTGATCTTCTCTGTTACTTCCAAAGGACAGAAGAGTAATGGGACAGACATTATTGTCCCTTCAAACAATAAAGAAGACTTTAGCAAGAGAGCCATCCCGAGAATGCAGCCTCAGAGCACAAAAAGTAGCCCTTTAAATACTTTATAGCCAGCCATGGTTGTTATTAACTTTCCCAAATAGATGGTTGTTGGCCTGTTGGGAACATATTAATAAATGGAAAGTGAAATCTATGCTCGAAAAGATGCGAAATAACACTCAGCTACTAATAAAAAGATCATGGAAGATATTTCTATAAAAATACACTGGCGATCAACTCGATCAACTCATCAAACAACTCCTGCCTTCTTCCAACATAAACTACACTAAAACCCATGCACTAATGCCACCAAATTTCAAAGCAAAAAAAAAAAAAAAATAGCATATACTTTTCCAACTACATTACTGAAGTACTTAGAAATGTCTATCATTTTTACTTTCTCCTTACTGAAATGGTGAAACACAAAGTAAATAATCAAGTTCACCACTCCTAAAATACTTTAGCCTCTAGAAAGTAATCACAGTGAACATACAAGTTTGCAAACCTATAATCTAAATGGTCATTAAAACCTCTGCTTAGTGGTACCTCCTTAGCAAGAGTCAGATTGTGATCTTGGCATCTTTCTATAGACTTTCAATATTTATCAATGCAGAATAGGAACAAAGACACAGAGAACAGAGTCAGATGAAAATACTTGCAATTACCGCACTTTCAGCTGCATTTCTCGTATAATCATGAATAACTCCTGTAACCCACCCACATGTAACTTCTGTGGACTCCTCCTTCGACCATCCCCCACCAACATCCTCCACAGCGCACATCCACATTCAGTATTTCAGATCTTTAGCTCCTTTTTAATGTCTTCAGGCTCAACCAAGCTGGCAGTAAATGTTGATGATGCCACTCTAGCATAATTAACCCACAGATTAGAGCTTTATATATTTCATTATTAAAGAGCGGGGAAGGAACTTTGTTAGGAAAATTTGCGGCTCAAAGATATAACAATTGTAGATTTGCACAAGATCCAATGACCAACTACATAACTTATGCTTGTTTGGGCGATCAATTATTGGTCGTTAGGCTGTTCAACTATGGCTTGTTTGACCGATTGATAATATGTTGTGTCAATCAGTCTAAGATATGAGATGTTCACAAATATCAGTTGTTGACTTATTAGCTATTTACGGTTACAAAGACATCTTTCACCACAAACCAACAACCAGCGCCCCATGGTGTGCATATGCTACATTGAGACTCAACATAAAATTTAGTTTATCCTCCTAATAGCACAAATTTGTATTGCAAGTTCAATGAGGTCAGGGGTCAAACGCAACACCAGCAAGTTGTTGAGTTTATTTGTTTCATAACAATACCTTATTATTTTACGTTTCCATTGTAGCTACTGTCGTACTTCATATTTTACAATTCCATACATATAGTAGTATAAACCTTATTCTTGTAAAAAAGAGAGTATGTTCTAATATTAACCCTTAATAATTTAATTTTAATTTGTGAGTTACGCACATTGAAAGATAAATATTACATAGTTTCAAAGATTTGAACCTTCCCGCTTGATCTTTTTCTTTTTCTATACATTTCTTTATAATATACAGGCTATCATACAACTAATAGATTACGGTCTATGTGTCTATTAAGTTTTATAAATAAGGTTTGTTTTAATTGTATATGTTTCTTAAAGTTGCACCATGGTTGGTAAATTTTTTTTTTTTTTTTTTTTTTGAACCGCTTGGTACTACACTTAAATGAATATCCTAAGTATGCCACTGCAACAAGCTTTAAAAAATCTACAGCTTACGGAACATGATTATAATCAAACACCGGAAACAAAACAATGAGTCAATAGATAACAAAAAAAAAAAGTACAGGAAGAAAATACATCACTTACTGAAAGTTTAACGTACACAGGAACATGTGGGGTTCCAGAGTAAACATTTTCTCGTTCAATTGATTGAACATCTTGTATCAACTACAGCACAAAAACCTCATAATCAGACAAGGCAAAAGCAGGGCGTCCTCCTACCCGGCTAGCAAATTGTCAAATTGATGAAATAGAAGCATCATAAAAGGCATTTGTGGTACCTGATGTGCCTCCAATGATTCAGGTGAGTCAATATTGCTGGTACTTGTATATTTCTCACTTTTAGACTCCATCTCTGTAACTACAACAGAATCGAAAGATGCTGGTGATAAATTTTCGTCAATTCCAAGAACTGTTGGCTGACAATCTAATGAAGCTTTCATGGAGCAATTCTTGAAAGAACTAGTGGAAAGGGGACTTTCAGATGATCTAACAGTAAGCCCTCCCTGTCACCATCATAAGTCATCTAAGTGCCACACAATCGATTCTTGTAGAAAAATGCACAAGGTAYTTTCAGTCTAACACTGACAACAATCTAACAAACAGTACGCTTGAAACAAGGCCCCAAGCACTCAGCAGAACTATTACTTTCCCTTGCACTGTAAAAAAATTTCCAATTGCATGATACAAAAGAGTCTACAAGCATTTTTCAAGACTATAATCCTAAACTCACCTGCACAGATTATGGAACCAGTGCATCATATTGTAAAACCATGGTATCACTTAACTGAGCTAAAGGCAAGAAAAATGGAGGSTCTGACGAGTGAAGACCATAAAGCTTAACCTCTTTTTAAATTCTAATGTTGTGCAATCAGTACACATGGATCAAAAASAGAAWCTCCAAATTTCCCTTTYACTTTGAGGAGGTTATATTAGCATAATGCCGTAACCACTTGGAAACTTGGCAAAGCTAAATGATTCATAAATTCATACWTCCACCATTTCTCAAAGGTTGCATCACTTCCCGTTTTGGGAAATGTCATATTAGTTGCAATGTTTTTCTTTTTGGGAAAGGTTATATTGGTGGGGGAGTTCATTCAGTTAATTTATGCACCTAATTAGTTGAAMTTACTTTCTCTYTTCACTTCTTAACAAATGTCTCATTTGATTTGGCTTAGAAMAGATGACCATCAAAACAGATGTAGTAATACGAGTATATACTTACTAATGCAATATGTTTTTCTCCCTCATTGCACATATATTATCCATCATTACCTYCATTCTGTTACTTAAGTTACCTAAGTCCTTAGCCATAAGATAATTACCCTTCTCWCCWACAAGAACAGCAAAGACACTTGAAAAKTTGACTGTGTCCATTGTATTCTCCCTTCCAATCAATGCACCTTAAAAAGCTGGAACTTATCTTTAAAGAAAGTTACCTCCACACACAAGTGACACAGCACCACAAACCAATTACAACGGCCTTATACCAAGAGACAATTGTATTTTCTCGTCAAAAAAAAAAAAACAATTATATTTTCCAACCACAAGTGTCAATATTTGCATAATTTCCTTTTTACTACTCCGTTCTGAAAATGATTTAGCATCACATGGATTTAATACTCAAGTATATTACTTGAGTTACAAGTCTAGTATTACACGCGAATAAAGATGATTTAAAACCAATCAAACTGATTACTGATAGCTGCATTTTAAAGACCTTGAATGATGATTTTAGTTTCCTTCCAAAACAATTTTAAC
>SNQN01003497.1:25054-40746 GCA_008642245.1 Bassia scoparia | reverse complement strand
GGTTGTGAATTTGTATTTTGAGATGTACTTTTTGCAACCCTTATCCCTCTTCTTTTTGCTTTAAATCCCGCTTTTCTTGATTCCTTGCAGATTTTCAAATGGGTTTTGTTGATTTTATATTGGGCATGTTTTATTTGGTCGTTTTCTAAAATTTAYAGTGCTAATTGATTTTTGTTGGTTATTAAAAATGCCAATTTTATGGGTGTTACTGAGCTCTTGACAATAATCAGTTGTTCGCCTCAAATGGTATTTAAGTAGAACATTAAAATTGCTCATATTTGGGATTGTGAGTTTTAGTTTTTGGCTGTTTTGCTCTTCTCTTTTTACGTTTTTGACTGTTTTAATCTAATTATTCCAATTTTGATTAGGATATTAATCTGACAATTTTTCCCTACACTGTTTATGGGATTTGGTAGTTTGTTTTTTCATTGCAAAATGGTTTATGAGATTTGTGGTTTAGCTGAATTGAGAATCCTTTTATCGAACATTCATATACAACAATTTTTTTTAATTTAATTTTATTTTATTTTGTTCAGGGATCTGCTCAAATTAGTTCCTCAGATTGATGGTTTGATATGGTTAGTTGACATTTCAGATCTCAGACGATTGGATGATTACAGGGATGAGTTGCAACCTTCTGAAATAAGAGGTATTTTCGTGAAGTGTGAATAATGGAAATCATGGAAATTAGTTGGTGTGTAATTGTTTGGTGTTCAAATCATGAAAATCCTGGTATTGCTATCTAAGTTGAAAATTTGTGATGCCACATCAATTAGGTATCATTGTTTGATGTTCTAATTTTGGAAATCCTATTATGTCTTGTGTTTGAGTTTATGAGCTATGTTAGAGACAACAGACAAGGTATGTAGTTTATGACTATATGAGCTATGTTGTACTGATATTTTGGCTCCGTGGACTTCAGCAAAACTATTGGTGTAGGTATGAACAATATTCTGTGTGTTTAAATTAGTAGTTCATACTTTTATAGGGTTTATAATCTGGTTTATTACTGTATTTTTTGTTTGTTGTGATTTGAGCTATTTTTGGCTGATTATGGCTGAAATTATTTTGGGTTTTAAAGGTTGGGAGGTAATTTGTAATTGGAGTTAATACTCTTATAGGGTTTATAATCTCGTTTATTGTTGTATTTTTTGTTGTGATTTGAGCTATATTTTTTTTGCTGATTTTGGCTGAAATTATTTTGGGTTTTTAGGGTTGGGAGGTAATTTGCAATTGGAGTTAGGGTTCATGTATTCGCAGCAGCAGCTGGAGCAGGGATTTAAATAGGAATGTCCTCACAACTCCAAATACTCTCTCAAGTTTTTCAAGGTTTTAACTTCAATTCCCCCCATTTTTATTTTTAGGGATTCTTTTCTTTCTCTATTATTCTGCTTGCTTGATTGATTGGCTTTTTTGTTCCATCTTTTGTGTTCTTGTTCAAATTAAAAACACATACTTTCATTCAATAAAGTTGAATGATTCGTGTTTTTGCAATTTAAACTCTGTTTTTGAGAAATAATCAAGGGAGTGTGCTCGAGCTACTTGTGTAAGGAATTTAAACTCTCTGTTCACTTAATCTCTAAGTGTTTATGCATAACAAGGGATGATTTTTTGAGAAAGTGTATGATCATATTTCTTTGATTTTGTTATTCATAAAGTTGAAATTTCTTCTATATGATTATCAAAAGTTTGAAAATTTTGTATTAGGCAGGGAATTTCATATAAGTTTGGGAAGAACAGTCCCAGTTAGGGTCATCAAATTGATTCAATGGTCTCGATGCTTCGACAAAAGTTACAGTTACATTAGTAGAAGCTGTTAGTTTCCATCAAATTATATGTATTCTTGAGCATTAACATATTTACCTTGTGCTGTGTCAGATATTGGATTGATTTCAATAAATGAACTATTTTTGTTAACAATGATCACACGCGTGCTTTTCTTTTAGGGATCTCAGGCTGAGGTTTTGGAGCAAGAATTCAATTTGCGAAATGACTTACCAAAGGTGCAGTTTCTTTTTTCCCGTATATGTTCAATCATAGCTCAATACTTAATGCTGAGAGATTCTTCTTTCATTTCTTTTAATAGTATCAACTAGAGCATGAGAAGCTTGCCATGGAAGAACTTGCAGAGGAGAGAAAATTGCACAGGCAAATAGATCTACATATCAAAGAGCAGCAAATTAAAATTGACAACCTTAGTAATATGGTGACCATTTCAGATAGTGATCTAAAAAGTTTTAGTCTGTTAGTGTTCATCTATATTGTTTTTGTCGTATTCTTCTATTGTGTCTTTTGACGTGTATTGAAGAAGGTAGCACTGTTTTCCAAATCATTTGTATTTTGTTTAGGCTTTTGAGAATTGGTATATGTAATTATACCACGTCAAGAATGAAAATAATGTGTATTTGTCGACTAAATAATTATACTTATAATAATAGTAAGTAGTATGTAAATATATCATATTGTTATTCAGTTTGCGAACATTCATTTAATGCACCGTCCGAGGCATCGCGCGCGATGCAACGGCTAGTAATATAAAACATAAAGGAAAAGTAATGTTTATCAAAAAAATTACTTCCTCCGTTTTTTTAGTTGCTCCAGTTTGACTATTCCACTATTCATAGGAAACACTTTGATCAAGTTTTGTGCTTTACACGTAATGAAAAATATTGTCAAATGGGATCTCGTTAGATTCGTCTCGTTAAATAATATATTAATATCTAGTTTTTTTTATCATTTTCATTAATCGTAATTATAGTTATTAACGGTCAATGTTGTGTCTCGGCAACTGTGTTTTGTTAAATGGGGCATCTAAAAAAACGGAGGAAGTAAATAAAACAAAGTCAATAATATATTTTTATATATTGTTTTGATCTACTTTGTAGTAAAAAATAGTTAAGGTTGTTTTTATTTCGAAAAAAATTAAAGAAATCTTTTAAAAACTCAATAAAAAAACTTATAAACAAAAATCTTTTAATAGCAAAGAAGTGAAAAAAAGATTTCTTAAAAAGTAAAGAGAAAAAATTAGGAAATGACACATGTAAAAATGTATGTAAAAATCAAGTTATTCAGTATAGTATAGATACGAAATACCGTAAATAAAATCAAAACTTATTTCTTTAAATGTGATTATTCATAATAATGTTTTATTTGTGATAATAAATAGGATATTGTGTATAACATATTAATAATGTTTAAAGTTTTATCCAAGTATAATTATTAACCTTAATTAATGTTTTCTATAATTTTATGCAATAATAATATAAATAATATAATTAAATATAAGGTGAGGATGAGAGGGAAATTTGGGAGGAAAATATGAAGGGGTGGGATTGCTTTAGTAATGTAATAGATATAGATTCTAGGTAGGGGTGATTTTGAGCGAAAAAACTGAGTACCCGGTATCGAACTCGGTCAGGAATAGATGGTGGCTGAACCCTGTTTGGGTCCAAAACTGGACCCGGTTTCGGTTTCGGGTATCTAATTTATGTGGGTACCTAGTTCCGATGAAAGAGTGCTTATTGTTGTTAAAGTTATTTGTAATTTCCTATTTAGATATAATTTTTAAAATATTAGTAAAGATAATTTTAATAGTAATGGGTATTGAACATTATTTATTATAAAATTGTATAAAATCTTCTTTATATTTTTATTGCTACATTTTGAAAAAAAAAATATTTATTTTTTTTGTCAATTGTTAGCGAGCAAAAAAAAAAACGTAGGAAGTAATTAAATTGTAAGTATTAAACTATAAGGTGTGTAATATTTATCGTTTATAAGCACTCGAGTTTTATTTTTTTTTTTCAAATCATCTTTTATAAAAAATCAAAAAACATAATTAGGGAACCGGTTCCACCAGGTCCGATTTCGGAAATTTGGGGACGGGGATTAGTACCGAGTTCTCCAAAATGATCGGAACCGATTCCGCTCACCCTGAGGCCTTGATTCCAGGTACAGATGATTTAACAAGCAATTAGTATATATAAAAATGCAACTTGGTACAAATTTAGGTCTAGTTCAACTATTCCATTATTCTAATTCGAGTTACAAGACAGAATGGTGGTTTGCGTCCAATTTTAAAGTATGCTATGCTCACCCAATGAAGGTCATTGATAATTAATCAACTTCAACACTAAAATTTATTAAATTGTTGATGATGATGGATTGACGACTATCGTATGTGTTCATTTATAATTGAGGGAGTTAGGCTATGTTCAGTTCAACTTATTTAAGCACTCATAACTTATTGAAATATAAATCAAATCAGATCAGATCAGATCAGAAAATTTCAAAATATTCAGAAAAGTAAGATTAGATGCATCAAATATCTTATATTACTAGTATTTTTTGCACGCGATGTGTGCGTGCATGTAAAAGAATAAATATATTAAATTTGTATGTTTTTTCCTCATATCAGACATTCAATGGTTGTTTAAATTGTTCATTGATGTTATAATATTAATGTTGTTGATGATGATCAATATGTTCGCCAAAATTTAATAATAAATACTACTAACATAATAGACAATAAATATATAAAGAATCAATATCTAAAATAAAATTTTACGAAAAAATAACAATAAATAAACGATAACAAAGATTGATCGAATTGTGATGAATTCTTTATACGGAGTACACAATATTATAAAAGTGAATTTTGTCAATTAAATTAAAAGACTACAAATTGAAACATAAAAGGTGGATCTAAGATAAGGTAAACACCATTGATGATCATGAAAGTTTTCTAACATGACATGAAGTCTTTTTAATGTTGTGAACTAAAATAATTAGGAGAAGAATGAGAAGAAGAGAGTTGATTTAAGTAAGAATATGAAATGAGATTTTGATATTTAAACACTCATTAAGTGAAATATATTTGGAAAATATGTATATAATAGATGTATGAATCAATTGATATATAATGAGAAAATGATAAATTTGGATTTCATAATTCATGTATTAGGGAATATATAATGATTAGGAATTGATTGTTTGAATCAATAAAGTTAACTAAGAAATATTGACAATATGGTTTTGATATAATATATGATTAATCAATTAGAGCTTAATTGATTGAAAAAATAGTTATAAATGTCAAATTACATTTTTTTATTGAATAACTTAATGATTGGTTGTGTAAATAAACGATTAATAAAAGGGTATAAAGGAATTCAATGGGAACACATTACTATCTTTCACTCATGTATTTGAGATTATTGCTAACTATTGTCTAGATCATTGTATTTTGATTGACTATAAAACGACAATGATTTAATGTTAATTAACGTTGATATTTAGTAACTAAATTGTAATTGAAAAAATTAATGCAGATAAGTTTGATTAATTGATTAATTGATGATAATTAATGGGTGAATTTATTTTGTTAAAACTATTCAAATTTTATCCAAATTTGCATGCATTAATCACTTAAGTTTCATTTATTTTAGGATGTTAATTGAATTAATTTTAAAAATATAATCATTAAGGGTAATATTGTAACTTCATGGGGCGGCGGACACCATTGCTCCCCTTGGCTTATATAATAGAGAAATTTTTTTTAAAATAAATATGATTATTATATTTTTAAAAAATATACAATAAGAACTATAAATGAAAACGGTTACACTTTTAGTAAATATGCTTATATTAGTCAAACTATATACTGTAAAAGTAAAACATTGTCACTTTCACTAATATGAATTTTGCAATGTCGAAGTCTTTTTTTTTGTCAAATTATAGTTGAATTAGATCAACAATTCAAGAAATCGATCACTTGAATTAAAATAAAAGTCCATTAATATTTTATCGAAAAACAAATAATTTGATATTTCGAACGTAATATTAAACGGTAATATATAAGAATCAATTAATTCCGGAGAAATATTTTGTTGACTCATAAAATTATTGCAGAGGAATTAAGCATTGAATCTAATTAGGTGGTGGAAATATTCTATAACATGTTGTGAATGGATTTAGATATAACTGACTATCATGGTGGCTGCATATACTTTACATAATTTCATTAAATTGCATGAGCTATGTAAATCAGTTTCAAAAGGAATAAGTCGAACTAACCTAGTATAGATTGTGAATTGTGATATGTTGTATGAAGTAGGAAGAAATGGAAAGAACACAAAAACAGCGAAAAATTTGACAATCAATTGAACAACAAATGACTTGTAAGGTTCGTTGTAAGGAACGATCGACTACAAGTTTTATATAGAACACGCACATGCATTAGTAATGAAAATTAAATAAGTAATGTGAGATATAATAATAATATAATATAATAATAATAATAAATATAATAATAAAAATAATAATAATAATATCACGCTCTCACTGGCTTCGGGTGTTCGATTCTGGTTGGGCAGACTATGAACGTAGCTTATCTTCGTTCTTTGTTATCGGTTGGGTGTTCCTCTATTCTCATTTCAGCTCCACGCTCTGCTTGCTCGCGGGGTTTTGACGGAGATATTTTTGGGGATATGTTGTGTGATTGTGCCTGCTCGGGTTAATGGGTATCAGCACCGTCACAATGTTGTCCGCGATACTCTCTTGAGTTGTTATCGATCTTGGATTACTACTCGAAGGAGTAAATGTGTGGTCGATGATGGATCGACGGCTCTTCGACCTCCGGATGTTTTACTTTATTCTGGGAGGTTGGATGTGTGTGTTGACCTGACGGATTCTTCTCCTTTGACGCAAACTGGGTTGTCTGACTTCGTTACTGGCCGGGTTGTGGCGGTAGCAGCTCAGCAAAAGCGAGAGAAGTATTTGGAACATTTTAGGACAATTGGATACGGTTTCCTTTCTTTTTCCTTCTCTTCTTTGGGGGAATTAGACAAGGGAGCTGTTGCACTTCTGAAGCGGATCCAGACGTTCTCCAGGGCCCAGGATATTGGGGCACGTGCAGCTGCTCAAGTCTTCAGTCGGATAGGTTTCGCTATAACTAGAGGAGTGGGGGCCCAGATTATATCTCGGCTCCCCTCCAACTTCTTGTAGATCACTTGATCTTTTTTTTGTTTCTTGTTACAGTTACCACGTTTTGGTGTTTTTTTTTAAAATTTAAATAAAAATAAATAATAATAATAATAATAATAATAATAATAATAATAATAATAATAATGATAATAACAACTATAATAATAGTAATTCAATTCAGATCAGATCAAAAAATTTCAGATCAGATTACAAAATTTCAGATCTAAAATCAGAAAATTTCATATCATAAATTTTCAGGTCAGTTCAGAAAATCCAGACGAACTGAACACATCCTTAGTTTAACAACTATTAAAGGTGTGTTTTTTCAACTTATTCAAACTTGTCTTTAGAGTCGGCGATGTCCCAAAAATTGTGGATTTTAATAGGGTGACAGGTGGATCGGGTCAGGTAAGCGGGAAGATAAAACCGGTTGTGACCTAATCTATCCATCAATTCACCCATTTTATACAAAAAAATAGATAAAATTCATTAAAATTTCGTACAATATATTTTTTCTTTTACCCATTTATCCATATCAACTCAGCAATAAATACTAGATTTATGGGAAATTTCATATGGCGGCCACGAGTTTTTACAAAATTCACACAGTGACTTACTAAGTTTTTTAATCCACACTGTGGCCTCGTGTTTTATTAAATTCCACATAGTGTGTAAATTAGTGGGCTAACTTAGCCAATTAATTCTTAACCTGATTTAATTAAGCCATACTTATGTTATTACTAACCTACCCCTAAGTCTATTCAAATTTTAAAAGTCAAAATCTCTTTCCCTCCTATTTTATATTTCAAATCAAACACTAACAATTTCCTTTTATCCTTTCTTATTCTTCTTCACGTATACCTGTAACCTAATTTCCAGAATATCTCTATTATATAAGCCAAGGGGTGAACAATGGTGTCCCCCTCAATAAGAGACAGAGACCGAGATGCTCGGCTAATCAAAAAAAAAAAATGAGTAGAGATAACACGATACTAGCGTTGTATTTATTTATATTTATTTTATAGATCATACCATATTAAGTTGGAAATAGAGTTTTATCCATCTAAAATTTAAATGCAAAGTATGTCAATCTAAGAGAGGGTTAGTGTAGGGTTTACTCGGTGCGGCAAACATGAGACAATAATTAAACTTTTATTAGAGTCGTCGGTTCCCTTCCGTTTTCTTAAAACTTGCTAATTTCCTTATTTGCGGTGAATTCGGGTCTATTTTTATTTTTTTTTATTTGGCCACTGTAACATAAAAATATGTTGGGAGGATAATGCTATAGTAATTTCAAGGCATTAATGGAATAATATGAGGAATTTAAAATAAAATGTAGAGAAATTTGAAATATTGTAGGATAAACGGATGCAAATAAGGTAAGAGACGAGAAGTAAAACCTAGAGATGGTGTAATCTAAGTGATTGGAACAAAGGTCATAAAGTATATTAAACAAGGTTGTTTAACAGTTACGTCGAGCAATGGGTGTTAGACATATCAGCGAATAAAGAGATTAGAATAATGACAGCATGGTCTATAAACGTAAAGTGCGAGACATTCATATTGTAGGAAAATGTATGCAAGTATTTAGGACAGAACGAATATACATTTTGGTTCGTCATTTGGATTAAGAAATAGGAGGGAAAGAAATGAACCCACAAGATCCACATATGAATTGACAAGGAAATTTTTTACAAATTTCTTCCTTTTCTCTACCTCCAAAAAATTGCGGAATTTGCACTTCATGCAGAGGGAAATTGAGTGGAAGTGTATCTCTAAAATAGTTGACATAAAACTTATTCTACTCTTTTCTCATATTAATCGTCTAGCTAACGTACAGCATGTAAAAGAAATATTAGAGTATGAGGTTATAGATGCAATTCTTTCATTATCTCTATTCTGAAAATCAAAACTATTAGGTAGATTCATAAACTTATTAATCACCATTACACTAATCTTCCTTTCCTTTCCTTTCCCTTTTCCATTCTACTTTTTCATTGTTCATACTTCCTTGTTTTATTAAATATTTAAAGCAAGACAGAGGTGTTATAAACGGAACGTGTTGTGCATGGGGGCTTGGCCTTGCAATTAGTAAATAAGGAGCCCACTTTTTTATTAGTTATAGCGTTTCTGACTAAAGATTAGTAATAATCTAATTACTGCGAATACTACGCATATATTATCTAATTAGTAAGGGTTTGAATACAAGGTATTGCCGCTATCTATCATCATTTAACCAAAAATGGTGTTTTGAGCAGGCAAGTGTTTATGACATAGGATGATCATACGACACGTAGACAAATCATAAAACCTGATCTGCTGTTAATCACTATTCGGATGATTAGACACACACACCAATACGCTCACAAATGTGTGTTAAAATGATCATGATGGGAGGCAGTGGGCCCATTGTGCTCTCCTTGGACTTGGGAGCGTTTGTTCCCTTGGTTGGCATGCCAAGTAGTCAATGTCGTTTTTTAGGCATTCAATGGTTTCATTTTCAAAATTCAAGTAATGCAGGCCTAAGGATAGATCGCCTTGATGGCATGTCAAGAGTTTAAGTTTTCAAGTGTCGGTTGATAATCTAACAATAAATGCAAAATCTTATCCTATAAATTGTTGGACTTTTTATAGGTTTTTTTCTCATTGACTTGGCTTTTTATTTTGTTAAACAATCAAAATTTATTTTGGTAAATCGTGTCTCGTCAATTATTTTTCGATTAAGTTTCCAGTAAAAATAAATTTATTTTCTGTAGTAATCCTTGAAACTTAAAGGATATACATTCGATCTACTTATTGAAGAACATAAGTTGTGATAGAGTATGAATAAGTTTCAGATAAGTGAAAAGATCATATTTATTTTCTTCTCTTTCACTGAATAAATTCAGTAAGTAGATCCAATAATGGATCAAGGTGGGTCGGCAGAGCAAACTCGCCTCCACCGAAAAATCCATCCACTGATTCATCGTTTATCCATCATCCACATTGATCCACCTCACCGTAGATGAAACGTATAGGTGGATCGTATTCTTAACGATTTTCGCATTAATTTTTTTATAAGACGATTACACTTTTTAAAAAAAGGTTAAACTCTAATTTTAACAACATGCAACAGTTTCAAGATATGAATACCAATAAATCTAGGGAAATTCATATGGCGGCCTCGAGTTTTTACAAAATCCACACGGTGACTTCTAAGTTTTCTAAATCCACACTGTGGCGGATTGTTTTATTAAATTCCACACATGGGCAAATAGTGGATAACTTAGCCAATTAGTTTAACGTGATTTAATTAAGTCATACTTATGATATTACTAACTACCCCTAAGTCTATTTAATTTAAAAGTCAAAATCCTTTCCCTCTATCTTATATTTATATCACAACACTACATTTCCTTTAATCCTTTCTTATTCTTCTTCGTCTTCACGTATAACTGTAACCTAAGTTCCAAACTTTGGACTAAATTTAGAACTGCAACCTATGTCTGCATCCAGTTTGAGACTAATGTGATCTATTAAATTAGCTCTAATCATTAGAAAATGAAAGCAATGTTACTCTGCTGTCCAGTAGCTAAATTTGAAGGACTTGTCATATTAATTGCCAGACAAGAGTGAGACATTGAGATTTACACATCACAAGTCTGATGAAAAATTGAAAATATAGATTGTTCTACAATGAATCGAAAGGCTATAGTCACACACACATCACACTCGTAGATGAATTACACCTCCTGTGGACAAATGATATATCCGTAAAGCAACTGGTTTAACATCTGACCGTAAACTCGATGTTAGATCAAATTGTACCAGTATTGTTAGACGATAATAGAAATCTCAATATTCTATTATTGTAAATTTAGTTTTATTTGTAAATATATTATTTGATTGTAATAATTTACTTCCTAGTTATACTAGATTAGAGTTGTATATAAAAGGCTTTACATTAATGAAAAGATCACGCAATCATTCTTTCATGTATCAGACTAGGTTAATTCCTTTGACTCATTTCTCTCTTCCGTTCTTTTTTTTCTCCTCTGTTCTTATTCCTCCTATTGGCGTGCCATGGCTGAAGTCCCAAAATTCACCCGGCAACCCTCGTCACTAATATCCGTCAAATGTCTGTTGTCCTAGATTATGCCGGGTACTGGAATTCAACAGTTGTCAGCTCCCTATTCCTTCACTGCCGTGCGTTTTTGGTGATCGATCATATCAGTCTCCGTTGACGCTTTGCCGGTGACTAATCTACTGAGAAAGCCGCTTGGCAACGGCTAGACGACATAGTTCGTCAGTGGATTTATGCACGATTTAAGGATCTCCTCAATTCTGTATTGGATGCCATGATCATCATTATTGATGCGTGGCGACGGATTGAAGATTTTTTTTCACAATAACAAGTCTGCACGCGCATAAACTGCTTGTTCTCAATTCAGTCATACCAAGCTCTGAACAATTTGATGGCGTTAAATCGTCTGTAACCCCCTCAAATATTTGGAGATTGCTTGAAAATGTTGGTGACAAGGTCACGACAATCGAAGGGCGTTGCAGCTGTTAAAAGGGCTTTCTGAATGAGTATAAGGCTTTTCGTACCTCGGTTCGTCACTCAAGCCTTTGCCCCCTTTTAATGAGTTGCGTTCAATGCTTGAGCTGAAGAGCAATCTAATGCGCGAGCTGGTGAAAGCCCGTGATGAGGCTCATTGCACCTGCAGCAGCCTGCCCCCCTCGTTGAGTCTCCCTGTCGACTCCCTTCGTGCAGCAGCGCAGCTCCGCGCGGGGTGGTGGCCGCAAGAACACAACAAAAGCACGCACAACCGAGGAAAGGAAGGTGGAAACCGTGCTAACAATACGGCAGCAGCGTGGTTCCATCGCAGCAGCAGCAGCCAACAACAAGTGGGCTCTCCCCTCTCATGGCCTACTGGACAACGCCTAACTTGGGCTCAGCCGCCGTGTCCGTATCCTCTCAAGCGCGGGCGCCTCTTGGCCTGCTGTGCACCGCTTCACGCAGTGCTCCCTCCTTCTGCTGGCTAATGGGGTTCTTGGCTCTCGTCCCCAAGCTTTCTATGCTGCCGCCTGCTCCATCCGTATTCTGCTGGGTATGTTGCCGACAAACATCGATATGCTATGTATACGATGTCTTTGCACGATCCCGCTTATTACATGGACACGGGCGCTACGTCCATATGACCACTCCGAAGGTACTCTCTCTCCCTATTTCAATTTGAGTAATCATGTTCAGAATCATGTTATGTTGGGTACAGGTAGTAAATTCCAATTAGGGGCTTATGGTCATCATTCTTTAAATAATGCTTCACTTCATTTCAAAAACGTTTTACACGTCCCAAATATAGTAAAATCCATTTCCGTTCGCAAATTCACAAAAGACAATAATGTTCATTGAATTGATCTTTTGGTTTTCTGTGAAGGATTTGCAGACGGGGAGCGCTCTACGTGAGTGTAATAGCAGTGGGGACCCTATCCTTTTTCACCGTACCTTCAGGCTTCAATTTCTTCTTTCATCCATCGCTTTTACAGTATCTTCCGATGTGTGGCATTCCCGTTTGGGTCATCCCGGCCGTAATATTCTTAGTTCATTGCTAGTCGTAATTTGATTATTTGTAATAAGGTTTCGACCAATGTTTGTCATTCTGCCCTCTCGGCAATTAATAAAAATACCTTTTTGCGATTCATTGTCTCATACACTCATGCATTGATATTATTCACAGGATTTGGACCTCTCCCATTTTGAGTTCTCAGGCCATAAATATTATGTTCTATTTTCTTGATAATTTTTCGAATTTTTGTGGACTTTTCCTATTCCACAAAATCGCAAGTATTTGAATTATTTTAAGAATTCGAACTTCGTTAAAAACCAATTTGAACGAGACGTCAAAGCCTTTCAATGTGATAATGGAGAGAATTTGACAAAACCTTTCACTTCAATTTTGTCAAAAATATGGCATGACTTTTCGATTTTCTTGCCATATACATCTCACAAAATGGCAAATCCGAACGCAAATATTAAACTATAAATAATGTTGCGCGGATCTTCTTTGCTGCCCTCTGTTCCTCCTTCTTTTTTGCACCATGCTTGGAAATGGCTACATACATATATATCATGCTACTAAATTGCTTACTATGGCTTCTCCTACTCAGATCTATACTCGACTCCCGATTATTCTCATCTTCGTGTTTTTGGTTGTTTTGGCTTCCTCTTTTGCCATCTTCCAAATACACAAACTTCAATCCCTTCCCTTCCGTGTGTCTTCTTGGTATCCATCTAATGATCGGGTTACAAATGTTTATGTATATGAGTAATAGATCATCGTAGCTAAGCATGTTTGGTTTTGAGAGTCGGTTTTGCCCATTTTCTAAAATCCATGAGCCTACTTCATCTACATAATGATTTCTAAATATGTTGACAATTGTTTGGATAATCTTCCTTTGAGCATCACCTTCTGCCTCAAATCAGCCTGCCCCGACCACTTCTGCTAATGGGCCTCCGTGCCTACTGGGCCGGTTTCCAGCCCACCAGAAACATCTTCTGGGTCTCCTGGCTTCATTAATCTTCTGGCTTCTTCTGGAACTGGGCCGCCACACTTAATCCCTCTTCCTCTTCTTTCCAGCCCACTTCCCACCTTAATTCCGAGCTACCCTCTTCTACACTTCTCGATCCCATGGCTACGCGAAGCGTCATGGCATTGTCAAGCCAACCCCATATCATGCGTCATACTTCTACTTCCTTATCACCATTCCAAAGAATCCCGTCATGCCCTTAGTGACCCTAATTGGAAAGTTGCTATGAAAGATGAATATGATGCTTTAATTGATAATAGTACATGGGAGTTAGCTCCGGCCGGCTAATGCAATATTATCGTTCCTTTGGGTATTTCGGCATAAAATGAAATCGATGGTACGCTTGAAAGTATAAGGCTCGTTTGGTTGGGATGGAAAAACTCAACGGAGGGTATCGATTGTGATGAGACTTTTAATCCTGGTTAAAGCCTGCACCTATTCGTATGGTCCTCAGCATTGCTCTGTCTAAGTCTTGGTCTATTCGTCAACTGGATGTCAAGAATGCATTTCTCCATGGTAATTATCTGAAACGTGTATATTTATCAACCTCTATGGGTTAAAAGATCCTGCTCGCCCGGATCTTCATGTTTGTCTTCTTCGTAAGTCTTGTTATGGTCTCAAACAAGCTCAACGGCTTGTATCAGCGGTTCAGATGATTTTGTTCAATCTATTGGTTTTTCAGTAGCATTTGGACACATCTTTGTTTATCTATCACATGGTATGCTACTGCTTAATTCTTCTTTATGTGATGATATTGTTCTTACTGCTTCGTCGGACTCTCTTCGCCAGCATATATTCCCGTCTTAGCAATGATGTGCTATGAAGGGATCTGGGGAATTGAGTTTATTTTTTTGGGCATGCTTTCTCGAACCAGGATGTGCTTATTTTTGTGTCAAAAGACTTATGCTAAGACATAATTGCTCGTGCCGGCATGTCTAATTGTAAGTCTGCTTCTACCCTGTTGATTCTAAAGGCAAATTGAGTGCCAGTGCTGGCACCCTCGTGTGATGATCCGTCACTGTATCGTCGTTTATGTGGTGCCTTGCAGTATTTGACCTTTACTCGTCCAGACATTTCTTATGCCGTCCAGCAGGTCTGTTTATTCTGAGCATGCCCCTATGCATCTCATATGCAAGCCTTGAAGCGCATCATACGCTACCTTCAGGCCATTCTGGCTTGTCTACAGTTGTATCGGTCATCTATTTCTTTGCTCGTTTGTACACTGATTGATTGGGGTGGGTGTCCTGATACTCGTCGTTCTAATCGTCGGGTTATTGTGTGTTTCTGGTGGCAACTTGATCTCCTTCTTCTAAACGGCAACCTACGTTGTCGAAATCTAGTGCTGAGGCTGAGTATCGTGGTGTAGCAAATGTTGTTTCTGAGTCTTTGTGGGTTCGCAATCTTCTTCTTGAGCTACAGTTGTCCTATCTTCAAGGCCACCTGGTCTATTTGTGATAATGTCAGTGCATTATCTTCTAGCAATCTGTTCATCATCAACGCACTAAAATATTGAATGAATTATTTTTGTCCGCGAAAAGTACATGAAGGGGATCGGTCCTGCACGTTCCTAATCACGATTACAGATTGCTGACATCTTTCACCAAGAGTCATACCACGGGTCTTGTTTCTTGATTCCGGTCCGCTCACATACGCGATCCTCCTGTTTCGACTGTGGGGTGTGTTAGACGATAATAGAATATCTAATATTCTATTATTGAAATTTAGTTTATTTGTAAATATAATTATTGATTTGTAATTATTTACTTCCCTAGTTAACCTAAGATTAAGAGTTGTATATAAGGCTTTACTATTAATGAAAGATCACGGCAAATTCATCTTTCAGTAATATAGCTCGAACAGGAATAACTTGTTTTTAGTGCATCGCTATGCGTGCTTGACTTGTAAAGATAGTAAAATAAAGATAAAAAACTGTAATTTAATTTCACGTTCTTTGAAGATGTATTTGTTTTATGAATTGTATTTTCTTTTCAATCTAATTTTTTATTATTAATGTTTAGGTTTAAGTAGTAGTTTAATTTGCAATTAAAACTTCTTTGCTTGAAAATTTATTAACAGGGAGTGATATTAAGAGAAATAAATATGTAGTTTATATTTCAAGGGAATAAGACATTTCCTAG
>SNQN01003497.1:10458-25029 GCA_008642245.1 Bassia scoparia | reverse complement strand
CACTAGATTTCGACAACGTAGGTTGCCGTTTAGAAGACCAGGAGATCAAGTTGCCACCAAGAAACACACAATAACCCGACGTAGAACGACGAGTATCAGGACACCCACCCCAATCAGCATCAGTGTACGAAACGAGCAAAGAAATAGATGACCGATACAACTGTAGACCAGAGCCAGAAGTGCCTTGAAGGTAGCGTATGATGCGCTTCAAGGCTTGCATATGATGATGCATAGGGGCATGCATGAATAAACAGACCTGCTGGACGGCATAAGAAATGTCTGGACGAGTAAAGGTCAAATACTGCAAGGCACCACATAAACGACGATACAGTGACGGATCATCACACGAGGTGCCAGCACTGGCACTCATTTTGCCTTTAGAATCAACAGGGGTAGAAGCAGACTTACAATTAGACATGCCGGCACGAGCAATTATGTCCTTAGCATAAGTCTTTTGACACAAAAATAAGCCATCCTGGTTGCGAGAAACAGCAATGCCCAAAAAATAACTCAATTCGCCCAGATCCTTCATAGCAAATTCATTGCTAAGACGGGAAATAATATGCTGGCGAAGAGAGTCCGACGAAGCAGTAAGAACAATATCATCAACATAAAGAAGAATGTAAGCAGTAGCATTACCATGGTGATAGATAAACAAAGATGTGTCCAAAGTGCTATGAACAAAACCAATAGATTGAACAAAATCACTGAACCGCTGATACCAAGCCCGTGGAGCTTGTTTGAGACCATACAAAGACTTACGAAGAAGACAAACATGATCCGGGCGAGCAGGATCTTTGAAACCCATAGGTTGATACATATACACTGTTTCAGATAAATTACCATGGAGAAATGCATTCTTGACATCCAGTTGACGAATAGACCAAGACTTAGACAGAGCAATGCTGAGGACCATACGAATAGTGGCAGGCTTAACAACAGGAYTAAAAGTCTCATCACAATCGATACCCTCTCGTTGAGTTTTTCCATCCCCAACCAAACGAGCCTTATACCTTTCAAAGGTACCATCTGATTTCATTTTATGCCGAAATACCCAAAGGGAACGGATAATATTAGCATTAGCCGGCCGAGGGACTAACTCCCATGTACTATTATCAATTAAAGCATCATATTCATCTTTCATAGCAACTTTCCAATTAGGGTCACTAAGGGCATGGACGGGATTCTTTGGAATGGGTGATAAGGAAGTAGAAGTATGATACGCATGATATTTGGGATTAGGCTTGACAATGCCATGACGACTTCGCGTAGCCATGGGATGACGAGAAGTWGAAGAGGGTAGGCTCGAATTAGGTGGGGAAGTGGGCTGGAAAGAAGAGGAAGAGGGATTAAGATGTGGCGGCCCAGTTCCAGAAGAAGGCCCAGAAGAATTAATGAAGCCAGGAGACCCAGAAGATGTTTCTGGTGGGCTGGAAACCGGCCCAGTAGGCACYGGAGGCCCATTAGCAGAAGTGGGCTCGGGGGCAGGCTGAATTTGAGGCAGAAGGTGATGCCTCAAAGGAAGATTATCCAAACAATTGTCAACATTATTTAGAAAATCATATGTAGATGAAGTAGGCTCATGGATTTTAGAAAATGGGAAAACCGACTCATCAAACCAAACATGCTTAGCTACGATGATCCTATACTCATATATCATAACATTTGTATAACCCCGATGATATAGATGGATAGCCAAGAAAGACACACGGAAGGGAACGGGATTGAAGTTTGTGTATTTGGAAGATGGCAAAAGAAAGCCAAACAACCAAAAACACGAAGATGAATAATCGGGAGTACGATTTGTAAGATCTGAGTAGGAGAAGCATAGTTAAGCAATTTAGTAGCATTGATATTATAGTATGTAGCCATTTCCAAGCATGGTGCAAAAAAGAAGGAGGAACAGAGCATGCAAAGAAGATCCGCGCAATTATTATCAGTTTAAATTTGCGTTCGGATTTGCCATTTTGTTGAGATGTATATGGGCAAGAAAATCGAAAAGTCATGCCATATTTTTGACAAAATTGAGTGAAAGGTTTATTGTCAAATTCTCGTCCATTATCACATTGAAAGGCTTTGACGTCTCRTTCAAATTGAGTTTTAATGTAAGTTCGAATTCTTAAAAATAATTCAAATACTTGCGATTTTGTGGAAATAGGAAAAGTCCACAAAAAATTCGAAAAATTATCAAGAAATAGAACATAATATTTATGGCCATGAGAACTCAAAATGGGAGAGGTCCACAAATCACTGTGAATAATATCAAATGGCATAGTAGTATGAGACAATGAATCGCAAAAAGGAGTTTTTATTAATTTGCCGAGAGGGCAAGAATGACAAACATTGGTCGAAACCTTATTACAAATAATCAAATTACGACTACGCAATGAACTAAGAATATTACGGCCGGGATGACCCAAACGGGAATGCCACACATCGGAAGATACCACTGTAAAAGCGGATGGAGAAGAAGAAATTGAAGCCTGAAGGTACGGTGAAAAAGGATAGAGGTCCCCACTGCTATTACACCTCACTAGAGCGCTCCCCGTCTGCAAATCCTTCACAGAAAACCCAAAAGGATCAAATTCAATGGAAACATTATTGTCTTTTGTGAATTTGCGAACGGAAATGAGATTTTTAACTATATTTGGGACGTGTAAAACGTTTTTGAGATGAAGTGAAGCATTATTTAAAGAATGATGACCATAGCCCCTAATTGGAATTTTACTACCGTTACCAACAATAACATGATTCTGAACATGATTACTCAAATTGAAATAGGGAGAGAGAGTACCTTCGGAGTGTGTCATATGGGACGTAGCGCCCGTGTCCATGTAATAAGCGGGATCGTGCAAAGACATCGTATACATAGCTTGATCGATGTTTGTCGGCACATACCCAGCAGAATACGGTGGAGCAGGGGCAGCATAGAAAGCTTGGGGACGAGAGCCAAGAACCCCATTAGCAGCAGAAGGAGGGGGAGCACTGCGTGAAGCGGCTGCACCAGCAGGCCAAGAAGGCGGCCCCGCGGCTTGAGAGGGATACGGACACGGCGGCTGAGCCCAATTAGGCGTTGTCCAGTAGGCCCATGGAGGAGGGAGAGCCCACTGTTGTGGCTGCTGCTGCTGCGGATGGAAACCACGCTGCTGCTGCTGATTGTTAGCACGGTTTCCACCCTTCCCTTTCCCTCGGTGTTGCTGCTGCTTGTTGGTGTTGTTCTTGCGGCCACCACCGCGGCCGGAGCTGCTGCTGCTGCCACGAGAAGGAGTCGAGGCAGGGGGAGACTCAACGAGGGGGGCAGGCTGCTGCAGGTGCAAATGAGCCTCATCACGGGCTTCCTCAACCAGCTCAGCAGCATTAGATTGCTCTTCAAGCTCAAGCATTGAACGCAACTCATTAAAAGGGGGCAAAGGCTTGAGATGACGAACCGACGTACGAAAAGCCTTATACTCATCAGAAAGCCCTTTTAACAGCTGCAACGCCATTCGATTGTCGCTGACCTTGTCACCAACATTCTTCAAGCAATCTGCCAAATATTTGAGGCGGGTACAGTACGATTTAACGCCATCAAATTGTTCAAGCTTGGTATGACTGAATTGAGAATCAAGCGTTAATGCGCGTGCAGACTTGTTATTGTGAAAAAAATCTTCAATCCGTCGCCACGCATCAATAGCATGATCATCGGCATCCAATACAGAATTGAGGAGATCCTTAGAAATCGTGCCATAAATCCACTGACGAACTATGTCGTCTAGCCGTTGCCAAGCGGCTTTCTCAGTAGGATTAGTCACCGGCAAAGCGTCAACGGGAGGACTGATATGATCGATCACCAAAAACGCACGGCAGTGAAGGGTGAATAGGGTCGACCAACTGTTGAATTCAGTACCCGCATAATCTAGGACAACAGGAACATGTTGACGGATATTAGTGACGAGGGTTGCCGGGTGAATTTTTGGGACTTCAGCCATGGCAGCCGAATAGGAGGAATAAGAACAGAGGAGAAAAAGAAAAGAAGCGGAAGAGAGGAAAATAGGTCAAAGGAATTAACCTAGTCTCGTGATACCATGAAAGAATGATTTGCCGTGATCTTTTCATTAATTAGTAAAGCCTTTATATACAACTCTAATCTAGGTTAAACTAGGGAAGTAAATAATTACAAATCAAATAATATATTTACAAATAAACTAAATTTACAATAATAGAATATTGAGATATTCTATTATCGTCTAACAATTACTGGTACAATTTGATCTAACATCCGAGTTTACGGTCATGATGTTAAACCAGTTTGCTTTACGGATATATCATTTGTCCACAGGAGGTGTAATTCATCTACGAGTGATGTGTGTGTGAACTATAGCCTGTCGATTCACTTGTAGAACAATCTATAGTTTTCAATTTTTCATCACGACTTGTGATGTGTAAATCTTCAATGTCTCACATCTTGTCTGGCAATTAATTATTGACAAGTCCTTCAAAGTTTAGCTACTGGACAGCAGAGTAACATTGGCTTTCATATTCTAATGATTAGAGCTAATTTAATAGATCACATTAGTCTCAAACTGGATGCAGACATAGGTTGCAGTTCTAAATTTAGTCCAAATTTTGGAACTTAGGTTACAGTTATACGTGAAGACGAAGAAGAATAAGAAAGGATAAAAGGAAATTGTTAGTGTTTGATATGAAATATAAGATAGGAGGGAAAGGGATTTTGACTTTTAAAATTTAAATAGACTTAGGGGTAGGTTAGTAATATCATAAGTATGACTTAATTAAATCAGGTTAAGAACTAATTGGCTAAGTTAGTCCACTAATTTGCCCATTGTGTGGAATTTAATAAAACAATCCGCCACAGTGTGGATTTAGAAAACTTAGTAAGTCACCGTGTGGATTTTGTAAAAACTCGAGGCCGCCATATGGAATTTCCCTAGATTTATTGGTATTCATATCTTGAAACTGTTGCAGTGTTGTAAAATTAGAGTTTAAACCTTTTTTTAAAAAGTGATAATCGTCTTATAAAAAAATTAATGCGAAATCGTTAAGAATACGATCCACCTATACGTTTCATCTACGGTTGATGGATGGATCAAATGTGGATGATGGATAAACGATGAATCAGTGATGGATTTTTCGGGTGGAGGCGAGTTGTGCTCTGCCCGACCCACCCTTGATCCATTATTGGATCTACTTATCTGAATTTATTCAGTGAAAGAGAAGAATAATAAATATGATCTTTTCAACTTATCTGAAACTTATTCATACTTATCACAACTTATGTTCTTCAATAAGTAGATCGAATGTATATCCTTTAAAAGTTTCAAGGATTACTACAGAAATAAATTTATTTTTACTGAAACTTATCGAAA
This sequence comes from Bassia scoparia, assembly GCA_008642245.1. Lineage (NCBI taxonomy): Eukaryota > Viridiplantae > Streptophyta > Magnoliopsida > Caryophyllales > Amaranthaceae > Bassia > Bassia scoparia. The sequence goes on along the minus strand of SNQN01003497.1, from coordinate 19,663 downwards.
TAAATTGACGAGAACAAGATTTACCAAATAAATTTTGATTGTTTAACAAAATAAAAAGCCAAAGTCAATGAGAAAAAAACCTATAAAAAGTCCAACAATTTATTAGGATAAGATTTTGCATTTATTAGTTAGGGATTATCAATCCACACTTGAAAACTTAAACTCTTGACATGCCATCAAGGCGATCTATCCTCTAGGGCCTCATACTTGAATTTTTGAAAATGAAACAATTGAATGCCCTAAAAAACGACATTGACTACTTGGCCATGCCAACAAAGGGAAACAAACGCTCCCAAGTCCAGGAGAGCAAATGGGTCCCACTGCCTCACCATCATATCATTTGTTAACCACTAGAGTTACTTTGGGTGGTTAATGGTTCCAAGGAAGCATTTGACATTTTGTCTACTTCGTTGTATTAAAACACCCTAAACACTTTTTGGTTACTGAAAACGCTACCTTGTCAANCAAATAAATTTTGATTGTTTAACAAAATAAAAAGCCAAAGTCAATGAGAAAAAAAACTATAAAAAGTCCAACAATTTATTAGGATAAGATTTTGCATTTATTAGTTACGGATTATCAATCCACACTTGAAAACTTAAACTCTTGACATGCCATCAAGGCGATCTATCCTCTAGGGCCTCATACTTGAATTTTTGAAAATGAAACAATTGAATGCCCTAAAAAACGACATTGACTACTTGGCCATGCCAATAAAGGGAAACAAACGCTCCCAAGTCCAGGAGAGCAAATGGGTCCCACTGCCTCACCATCATATCATTTGTTAACCACTAGAGTTACTTTGGGTGGCTAATGGTTTGAAGGAAGCATTTAGCATTTTGTCCAGTTCGTTATACTTCCTCCGTTTTTTTAGTTGCTCCAGTTTGACTTTTGCACTATTCACAGGAAGCACTTTGATCAAGTTTTGTGCTTTACGCGTAATGAAAAATATAGTCAAATGGGATCTCGTTAGATTCGTCTCGTTAAATAATATATTAATATCTAGTTTTTTTTTTTTATAATTTTCATTAATCATAATTATAGTTATTAACGGTCAAAGTTGTGTCTCGGCAAGTATATTTTGTTGACTGAGGCATCTAAAAAAACGAAGGAAGTATTAAAACACTACTTGGTTAATGAAAATGCTATCTTGTCAAACAATAATAAAATTAACGGAGTAAGTAATGTTTTTATACAGTCAGAACGCTAAACGCTATTTAAAAATAAAGCCACTTCAAATACACACTTACAACCTGTTTGGTTTAATATTAGTAAATGAAGGGATGAGAAAGGAAAAGAAAAGAAAGGAAGAGAAAATAAGTTTTCCCATGTTTGATTCAAATACAGGAAATGAAAGGAATTCAACTTTTTTTCTTATGTTTGGTTAGACATTAATAAGGAAAGAGAAAGAATTAAAAATAAGTTTATTTTTTTTTCCCAAATTCCTCAAATTTTTGGAGGAAAGGAAAAGAAATAAATTGTATAGAAACTTTCTTGCCAATTCATTCCGGTTCTTTTCTTTTCCCTTCTTATTTTTATAACCAAATGACGAAAAACATTATACTTCTTCCGTTTCAATTTAGTGGAAACTTTGAGAGAGGTTCGGACTCCTAGGCAAAATTTAGAAATTGTATATGTGAGGTACAATTGACCTTATTACCCTTACTAATTGTGAGAAAATGTAAGGGGATGACTACCAATCACAATTAGTAAGGATAAATATTTCTTTTTATACAAAAAAAGTTTACCCAATATAGAAAGAAAAGGAAAGTTTCCACTAATATGTAACTTCTTTAAATGGTGTCAAATTTACCCAATATTGACACCATTTCCTCTTTACCAAACATGCTGTTAGCATTTTAGATTGGACTAAAATTCTATTTCATAATTAATTTACTAATAGAAATATAATAAATACAACCGTTACTATTACCGAACACTCGTATTGAATTAACGACTAAGCAGCTGGACAGAAAACAAATCGCTACTCGTGTTACGGTTTGGTCTGCAATAAAATAAAAAGAATGAAAATGGAATCGAAATGTCCGCCCTAAAAAGAGGGCATCAAAGACGCCATGTTCCTTTCTCAAAAGCTTTCCTTCCCTTCCCWTCCTTCTTTTCTCACACTCTCCTCTTTTTCACGCCATTCCACTCTTTTTTCTTCTTTCACTTTCTCTGTTTTCCACTCCTCTCTCTTTCTTCCCAATAACATCTACATTTGACCTCATTCTCATCATTTTCACGCCCTATTCTCAAGCTTTCTTCCTCTTTTCCAGATCTGATATTCGGAATGTGCGTTCTCTCAAATTAGGGTTTGTTAAGCGCAATCGTTGTTTGTTTGTGYGTGCAATGGGATCTGGCAGCAGCAAAACGCGTCGTATTGCTGGTACTTCTTCGTCGTCTGCTTCTTCTACTTCGTCGTTTTCGTCTTCGGTTGGTAGGAGGAGTAAAACTCGCGGAGTGTTTAGTTCTTCTTGTCTTGGATCGTCGTCCAGAGCTTATGATAGCGATGAAGATGACGACGACGATGATGATCAGGTGATTGATTCATCTGCATTATTGTTTTCAATTTTGTGGTTGATTTTTTTTTTTTTAATATTTTGTCTTTTTTTTAAAGGTTATCCATATGATAGGATAATGTACTTTATTTTTAAAGTTCCAATTGAAAATGCACTTTTAAATTTGAATTGTTTTAATGGAATTGAGATTTTTAAAAATGATTAGAGGTTGCCAATAATGTAGGTTATTAGGTGTTTATTATGTGTTATGGAGGATTATATTCTTTCATTGTTTTATTGATTTATGCTTAATCTTTGGTGATGAAGGCTAATGCATTGTGTATTGAAAGCGGCCTCAAGGCATAAGGTGGTAGTRCTAAGGGCACCTTGTGCGGTTGTGCCTATGCTCTATGATGGCTAATTGGCTATTGTGTATTTGTGTCAGTGCACCTTGTGCCTTTTATTACTGTGGACTTGCTTTGTGAAACTATTCCACCAAATTGTGTATTGAAAGCGGCCTTACGGCATAACTATAAAGTGGTACGATAAGGTTCAGGTGCTTCGTTGAGCTGGAATGCTGGATGAGGCGCAATTAATGAAAAATTGTTTGCCAAGGGCCGAGGGCGCCTCATGCCTGTACTCTATTACTCTAGGATGGCTATCGCGTCAGTGCATTTTGCTCTTTTAAATATTCTGGACTTGCTTCGTGAAACTATTCCACCAATTGTGTTTGTATGATTCTWAATGTGAAATGCGTTATGTACGGCKGTAYACGGTGCACCCTTTGTCACTACTAGAGCAAGTGTGMTTATTGYGATGTCACATGATACACATTGTCTTCATGAAATWGTGTTGCTCCTAGAAACTGTTATATCTCAATCTCATTTTTAAAGAAATAGGTYACATATGATTGAATTTAAGCTTTGTGACTATTAGAATGTGAKATATGAAGTTTAGTGAAGGTGATGGAGATGCACAATGTCCTATAAAAATTTCAATTGAGATAGGTTCTATATGTGCTAAATCCCGGGTTTTTTTTAATGTTGTCTCATATTCATGGAGTTAGAGTGTGTAAGACAAATGCCTCAATTATGATAGGAATCTATTCACTTTCATCGACAACATGTCACACATAGTGCTCTCCATTAATGACACGGAAATGTTGGCTTATATCTCCTTCTAGAAAATTCATAATACTATACAACTTCATCTTACAGGGGTCTTATTTCCTCGTTGGAGTGTTGCAAGATGGTCCAGATTATCTGCATGTGCTCTATTCTGATGAACTGAAAGTATTCCACATTGTTGTGATGTAAGATGTAGTGCTTAATAAGAAATTATGGCTTTGAGCTTATGCTAGAAAATATGTCATTCTTTATGGAATAACAAGATTCTATCCCTWATTTAAAGGTTCTAGCTCAATTTTATCTGATTTCTCCCAACATTTATATTAGGAGAAGTCATTTCTGATTAGTTCATTACCTAGACTATTGTGACTGTTCTTTGATGCATCTGATTTACAGTTTTAATCTGCCTACAGGTGTCAGATCGACATGTTGAAGCAATTAGGACAAGATTGCAGCGACCTGCATCAGAGTCTGATGAAATGAAAGTTGAAAGTTACCAGACATCTAAAGTTGATGGGCCTGATAGCATGCCTTGTGTATCGTCTAATATTGAGCTTGGTGAATGGGATAACGCAAATGGATTAGACACTGGGATTAGGGCCGATGGAAGCTCATCTCAAGCTTTCTCTGGCCAGTCTTTGAACCATTCAAGTCGATTTCTGTCTCGTTTCAGTTTTGTTCCTGGCAGTGTAAGCTTTAGGCTCAATAGAGCTGCTAGTGTGGGGTCATCTAGGGCTTATCCTTCTTCTCCCACGAGCTTCGCTATTTCAAGTAGTGAAGAGGACCCTCATCGGYGCAGAGTTTTCCCTCGTCGCTTGGTAAATAGTAACGAAAGTCAATATCATAGCAGTTTGAACTCTTCATGCCTGACTGGTGCATCAGTCAGATCTCATAATAATTCTTCCATAAGTTTAGTTGGGCACCCTTCAAATTCTACYTTGTCTAGTTCATTGCAAAATAATCAGGTCATTTCTACACAAGATCTAGTGGACGATGACAATGACAATGAGAGAACTGGGCCACATGATCGTTTACCCTCTCTTGAAAGTCACTTGGACATGGAAGGTCCGAACAGGAGAATTGGGGATCGTCGAAGTGATTCCCGAGAACCAGCAGAGCGTAATGTTCGCTTTAGTAGAACTTTAAGCGTGGGAAGGCTCCGTGACAGAGTTCTTCGGAGATCATCCTTTTCAGACTTAACTCTTTCTCCTTTACAGCAAGAGAGGGTTGCTTCTTCTGATGGCAATTCTGTTAACTCTTTGATGTCTCCTCCTTATCCATTGTCCAGCATACCCAACTCCTATTATGCTAGTCAGAATAATGATGTGGAGAATGCACACATCAGAGAAGGCAGGCATCATGATTTACTGGAGCATAGATCAAATTTCTTGGAGCGACGAAGAAGAATAAGGTCTCAGGTTTGTTTATATTCTGCTGTTAGATGGCAATCAATTGAAGTCCTCTCTTATCAATGAAGCACAAGTACATGGCTTTTCTACTTGACCAATCAAGGCTTCTGGAAATTTTTGCTTAATGGACAATACCCACCTTGTATCAATTTTAAGTTTTTCTGTTTGTTTTGCATGATCTAACTGGAATATGAATTAGGGATGGTGGGAACTGGGAAGTATTTTAAAACATCGAGGCATATTGTTTTTTTGCCAAGACTATCATCATTGCCTCATAAATGTTTGTTTGTGTGGCTACAGTTTTTCAGCAGTGATTATTTTGTACGTTTATTTGAAGGGTTGAGATGGTTTCTTGTCACCCTCATAGTGTTTTCATTTTCAGGTACGGGCTCTTCAGCGGTTGGGTAGTCGATTTGAGAACCTATCAGGGCATGAGAGGTATTGTATCCTGTCAGGGCAGCATCGAACTGGGCGTTGCTCATGTCGTATTGGTACCAGAAATCCTAATTCAAATAATGATGGTGGTGCTCGAGCGAGCATTTCGAGAATTGTTATGCTTGCTGAGGCTCTATTTGAGGTATTGTCAAGATGATTCACTTTATTATTGGGGATCACTGGAGCCCTCTATTATCATTTCTAATACTTCCTCCGTTTCTTTATAGTGGAAACTTTTGCCAAATTTGGAAATATCAAATTAGTGGCAACTATTTTTTTCTTTCCTTTTTTGCATGTCATTTCTTCCTATCTCTCTCTTAATCACATGCCTCACTTTCTTACTCTTTCACTTTCACTCTCACAACCAAATTTTGTCTAGAGTCCGAATCACTCCCAAAGTTTCCACTAAAAAGAAACGGAGGAAGTATGTGTTTTTTAAAAGTTTATTGATTGTTTAATACTTATTTTAATAGGTTCTGGATGAAATCCATCAGCAATCAGTGGTGCTATCCTCCCGACCTTCTGTTTCTTCGATTGGATCAGTTCCAGCACCCAATGAAATTGTAGAATCCTTGCCTGTGAAAGTATACTCCAAGTCGACAAAAGTTCTGAGCGAGGAGGTTGCTCAGTAAGTCGCCTTTTTTTTACTATATGTACCCATCCAATCTGAAAATCTCTATTATATAAGCCAAGGGGGGAGCAATGGTGTCCCCCCTAGGCAATGACTAATTCACCCTTTATTAAATATAAACTAATTTATTTAAAACTCTCTTAATTAATCCACTTCCTATTATAAAATTTTCCAATAAAGAAAGACTTTAAATTTACCCAATCAATAAACTACTACTTAAAGTTCAAATATTTATGCTAAAAAAGTTATGATTTAAAAAAACACAATTTTTTTTTGAAAAAAACACAAATTTTACAAGAATTACAATTCAAAGAACGTCAAATTTAAATATAGATTTTTTTTTCATGCAAGTTTTAAGCACGCATAGCGTGCACTAAAAAACTAGAAGGCTGTATGGTAAAGAAGTTGTGTACTTATTTTTTAAAATTTCAAAGCTCTTTTGTGCTATATTACATTATTACCACTTTAGTTTACAATTATATCATTTTCTAGGTAGAATGTGTACTCATATAGTTGAGTGTGGTGTGGGCATCTCTAACTGTAGGAAAAACCTCTGTACATTGCCCTAGTTCATGGGGGTTATGACTTATGCATCCCTATTATCGTGCTTAGGTTATCGACAAAGTTGGGTATGTTAGCTTAGGGTCATTACTCATTAGGGTGTAATGGAGGAAAGAAAAATCCCATATAAGGAGCGGTTGTTTAAACTGGAATGAACACACACMAACAATGCATAAACCAATACGGAGGGAGTACAATGTGTATATATATTTGCAGTGCTGTGGCAATKAAAGAATCCAAAAAATTAACTTTTGATTGCCTTACTGATGAACAGGTGTTACATCTGCCTTTTGGAGTACGAGGAAGGTGATGACATGCGCACATTGCCTTGTCACCATGAGTTTCATAAGAAATGTATTGACAAATGGCTTAAGGAAATTCACAGGTGAATTTCTTTTCATGTATATATCTTTTTTTCCTGACATGAAACTTTTAATTTATTATGAAGCAAGGAAATATGGTTTTTTAAAGTTAACTGGGCTGGACAAATTTTACTGTTACTTTTAGCTGGATTAATAATAATGGGCCATTAAGCTTTGGGGTGTGTTGAGGAAGAAGAGAGAGGGAGGGAATAGAAAACTAGAGAGAGATGATTTTGCTGTTTGGCGGTGGGTGTATCAACATCAGGGCTTTATGACTGGAAGCTGGATTTTCTGGTGGATTTTTACGAACTGGGTGAAGGTGTAGAGAAATTTAAGGCATGTAGTACCGGGGGGGGGGGGGGGGGGGAAGTTTGGATATTGCATAGGGATTTGTAATGACAAAAGGCGAAATTGAGCAGTAAGGGAATCACGGACCTCCATAATGATTCCTTTATTACAGAGTTACAGTTGAAAGTGATGGAGGGGAATTACTTTATTATAAATTATGTTCATATGCTTAATAAGGTGTCGCATAATAGATAAGTGTGATTCTTGTTCATATTGGAAGTTAAAATTTGTCTTATCTTTGACTTCTTTTCCCCCACTCTTATTTTGCTGCTCAGGGTATGTCCACTTTGCCGTGGAGACATATGCAGATCTGATTCRTTACCTGTTGAGGGGAGTGGCTGCTAGTATTCTGTTTATTTGAAGAGTGTACAAAATTGTTCGGTGAAGCTCTCAGGAACAAGCAGGTTGTTTCCTTGAAACTGTCGGGATAGTTTGTGATGATTCCTGCATAGAATTCTTGTTTCCTTGACCTGATTTGGGTCAACCAAATGAAGAACGGAAACATCAAGTTGTTGTAAACACAATGAATTGGTTTCTAATTTCTGCCCATATAAAGTCTGAGAGGGAATATAACAGAGGAAAGACAGTTTGGGCCTTGGGGGTGAGATGCAATGAAGAGAGTCCATTGCAGTAKTTCATGCTCGAGTTTCGGAATCATAAACTGTCATGAGCTGTGTTGTTGTATTTGCTTTGTTTTGGTTGGATAGCCCTTGTGAATATTGTGCAATCAGGAGCTGATTCAGTCTGTATCTGTAACAGTTAATTGTAAGATCCAATCCCAGTGATTATCACGCAATTCTTTTTTGTTTGCGAATTTGTCTCTTGCAGTAGCAGCAACAATCAGTTTGATTTCGAATCTGTCATATTACAGATTTTGACGCTGAGTTTGATTTGGAATCTGTCATGTTACAGATTTTGACGCCGACCTTTTTAGAACTATTAGGCCTAAGCATGTTGTAAACTTGGGGGAAAAAAAAAAGAATGTAGTAAACGGATAACTCGTATGAGGCTGAAATTTACACCGACCGTCCCGTCTTCGTGTTTAAATGTCTTCAGAGTATTTTACTAGTACTTGCTAATCTTGTAGAAATTATTTTATGCAAAAGTTCACTGATTATTGATGTTAGGTACAGTTTTCGCCAATTGTCCATTACCTGTTAATTTAATATTGTTGTCGATATTAATTACTCCCTCCGTCTTTTATTATTTGTTACCTTTTAACTTGTAGTATTGTTCATTTTTGAATTTTGACTGTCTTTAGATTTATATACATAAGGAAAAACATAGTTATAATTGATCTTGTTTGATTCGTCTCAATTTGTACTTTTCAAATATATAATTATTATAATTTTTTCTTATATATAACTTGAGATATTAGTGTTTGAAGTTGTGTCTCGAAAAAGACACAGGGAGTAGTATCAAGGGACTATGTATGATTTGTATATAATCATGTAATCCAGTTCCTACTTGAGTAGTACTTCCTTGGACTTAACACACCCAAGAAAGCAGATTTAGAGTAAGAGAGAGAGAGAAAGAGAGAGAAGGGTTAGCAAGACTGGTGCAGAAACATGGGTAGTCAACAAGAGCAACCAAAACCATCAGTGCTGCTGCTCCCTTTACCACTACAAGGCCCTATTAACTGCTTCCTCAAGCTAGCTCACCTCCTTTCGCTTTCGTCGGACCACCTCGAAATCACCTTCCTGAACGCGGAGTTCGTCCACAGACGCCTCCACGACCTCCCCTCCCGCTTCCCTCGCGTGAAGTTCTCCGCCTTTTCCGATGGAATCTCCGGCGATGATCCCCGGCCTCCGGCGAAGTTTCCGGCCATGGTTAG
>SNQN01003497.1:0-10433 GCA_008642245.1 Bassia scoparia | reverse complement strand
CAACTTCGGGCCAAGTGATTGCCGTCTGCGGAGTATTTTGGATTCCGGGCGCCGGTGACGGTGCTTGATCGCGAGCGGGGTGTTCCATTCCGGTGTGCGATAGGAGGAAGGAGTTGGGGTTCCTGTGGTATATTTCTCCACACTGAAGTCCTTGTTGTATATGGGCTAGTTCTTTGCTTGTTCATTCAGCTTGTTGATTCAGGGGAAGATTTCTTTCAACAAGGTACTTATAATACTTATACATTCTAATACTACTTAAAAACTTTTAATATGCTCCTTTCAATTTATATTCCTTTCTTCTCTTCAAATCTAATATTAATCTTTCATTTTTTGTTTTCTTATTGTTTGGAGTATTTATCTATTATACTCATTTTAAATTATTCTTTTTTTTTTTTAACTAAAATGTTGACGTAAAAGTTTCAAGTCAATGTTGGAGTATGTAGCATGGACCTTCTTTTTTTTTATTGAAAAGAAATGTGCTTTGCTTGGAGTAATATTTAGAGATTTTACAACAAACAATACACTTTAATATCCGAAGGGTTTTTTATTTTACCTCATATTATACATATTTGATTTAATCCATACTTTGTAATCGTAGTTTTGTAATACTTCCTTCTGTTTCTTTTTGTTGGAAACTTTGGGAGTGATTCAGATTTCATAAGGTAAAATTTGGTTGTGGAGGGTGAAGTGAAAGAGATAAAAGTGAGACATGTGATTAAGAGAGAGATAGAAGAAATGACATGCAAAAAATGGAAGAAAAATAATTGTACTAATTTGATATTGAAGAAATTTGGGGAAAGTTTCCACTAAAAAGAAACGGTCGGAGCTTGGATAGCGGTTTCCCTGATCGGAGATCCATGGATCAAGACGATATTCTTCAAGAAACGGAGGAAGTATTAAATTTTTGGTTGAGATGGTCCATTGAATAGGTCAATTATCTTAGTAGATGAATATGAAAATTTTCAACCAACGTGTCAGCGAGTAAAAAAAAAAAAAAAAAAAAAAGAAGTAACAATTTCGCAAACTGTTATTTATTCCAGTTAAGGCTATTCATTTAACTCCTAGAGTTTAATTGTAGTTGATGAATTAAGGATTTGCTTGCACCATATAAACAATGTGTGATTTGGGACCTCCGATCCTTGCAGGAACGACTTGAAGACCAGTAAGTTGACATTCCCAGGTGCACACGGAACTCCTTAAGCGGCGGTGTGATGTCCCTGGTATTTGGCCGAAGCTCATGACATGACACAAACCTTAACATTCAAGTAGTACTCAAGGAGTTCGAGAGTTGGCCGAAGGCTCAAGGTCACATACTCAAAGCACTTTTTTCGACGATCTGAGAAGAGCCTCTTCACTTAGCTGCTTCGTTCAATTGTCTAGACTCTATAGAGTGCGTCAATCACCTGCATCGGACTGCAAATCACAGGTGGCATTCCAAACAGTTTATAGGCAAGAGGAATGAAGTTGCAATAGCGTGGTTGGATTGCCCAGCCTGAGATCAGTGATTTTTTGTTAGTTGGAAGCTTGGTGGCCTTGATATGGGACAGCTAATCGAGTTTTGGCACGGTCTGGTGACATTTGGAACAACGGTTCTTTGGGTGGCGAACCGGATTTCAATAGTTGGCCTAGAGGATCCCTCATACTAGAAAGTCAACAGAAGATTTTTGGAGGCCACAACAAGAGGGGGGCTTCATCTAAGGTGGGCCCACAAAGAAGAGGTTTCTGGCCGAAAGCTGGTGGGCGGGTTTCTAATCTCCATGGAATGGAATCGACTTGAGAGCATAGTGGAAGGGGTGCCGATGCTGTGTTGGCTAGTGGTATCGATCAGCCAAGTGATTAGAGGTTCGTGGACGACCGTATTGGAAGATCGGAATTTGACATGAATAAGATAAATGTATAGGGTTGTGATTGGGCTATGGTGGGGAGCTTATGGAGGGGAGGAGGGACGTTTTCCGCAAAGGGCAAAATCGGTTTGTCCGAAGTTGGGCAGCTCAAGCTGTAGGGGAAGGGTGTTCGTCAAGGCGAGCTTTGCATCGTTTAGTGATGACATTAGTTCATGAGATTTTGGAAATCCCCTAACTCCCAAATAAGTAGTAGACTTTGGAATGTAATAAATAAAAATGGACCACTAAATATGACTGGTTTTGGCTGAACCGATGTATGCATTCCTAGCAATTCTGGCCTATGACAAAATGATATACGAAGTATATGAAGTTGAGTTATTTATATTTTATATTTACAACACGTGTTCTTTGGTTTTAAGTTATTATTAAAATTGGAAGAAAATAATTCATTTCTTTTTCTTACGATTAAGATTGTGATGGTTGGTGAGTACAAGATTTGGTCCAAAAAAAATTGTTTTGTTGGTGAGGACGAATTTGTCCACAAAGAATGGAGCAATTAACTACTTCTATGTACTAACGGAGTAGTAATCATTATATGATTGGTCCACTAAAATCTTTTTTAACACTTTTTAAAGCGAATATTAGAATCTTAAATTCGATCATTTTTTCAAGATTTTTGTTTTTCTACCTTTTTATGGCATAATGATAATTTATCTTGTTAACATATATAATACTACCATAAGTACTATAATAAAGGCAACATGAACCTATACAAAGCTTACATTTGAAGTAGACCATACTAAAATCACAAGTAGTTAATTAAAAATAAAACAAGCCTAGATTGTTCAAATGTTTATAATTAGAAAAGCAAATAGGGAATAAGGTTTTTAAACATAAAAATGATTTTTATTTTAAGAGATTTATGGTCTTTATGGGGCTTGGATTTTTACAAACCCCATTTCTATGAGATTTTATGTTTTTACTTAAATAATAAGTACAAATAAATTTATAAATATAAATATATATAAATTAATAGTACCTAATTTTTGAATTAATTTTTTTGGATTTTTGGATCTCCAAAGATTGGAGTTCAAACGTCCAGTTTGAAAAAATTGAATTTTGAGTCTAATCTTTGATCGAACGTAACAAGTCCAATCCATCGAAATTTAAAATACTGATTGAATTGAATTTTGGACTTTTTCAATTTCAAACCAATTTTGCACCCTTAACTCACGAGAGGCGGATGGATCATTAATCCCTCACGGATAACCATTTGTCCACTAGTTTTTCGTATAGAAACACTGTTGTCAATCCTCACACAGTGTCACCACTCAACAAAACACAATATTAGGTTCTTTTTTTATTATCACTCGTAATTTTAATATTTTCATGTCTCGGTGATTTCGAAGTTAGGGTAATTTTGAATTTTAATTATCTCAGTATGGTCTCCACAAGACACAAAGATACAATGTCACAAACAAGATGAAGGCAAGCGTTATCTGCTTCACAATCAACACACCGCAGATAGAATTTCAGAATAATTCTGGTTACAACAAAAAACAAACACGAATTACTCAAATTAATCACACCAATCAATTTCAGAATTCAATACCTTGGATTGCTGACGTGTCACTAAAGATACGCCGTAAGTTTGTTATTACCATGTCTTCCTTCTCTGACTTCTCCACTTTCCACTATAAATAAACATCCATGGTAGGAATTTCGCATGCCAAATCCAACTCCGGAATTATTTTGTGCGTTCATCTTTGAATCGAAAACTAAAAATATCTCTCATTCTCGTTCTTTTTCTTCTTGGTAATAACTGAGATAATGAAATGATTGAATGGTTGATAATCATTAATTAAGTTTCAGTTGATTCTGCTGCTGAGATTATTGATTCATTCATCGTAATCATAGCTGTCTTTCAGCTCGATTGATTTCATTTGAATGCGTTTATCATTCACCATTATTTGCGCGGTCGTAGTAGTATTTAGCTGGATTGTTTTCGTTTGAACGATTTTTGATTGTATTTGTGTTTTTCAACGTTTTTGCGCAGTATCTGCTGCTGTGAAGCTGAATCGAAATGGCTCGAACTAAGCAAACTGCTCGGAATCAACTGGGGGGTAAAGCTCCGAAGAAGACACTTGCTGCGATGGTTACTGCTAAGGTTTTCTCTTCGATCCTTTGCTAGCTCAAATTGCTTTGAAGCAGTAGATTAAACAACGCAACTTCTATTATTTTTTGTTTTTCCTACAATTTTGTTCTGTGTTTTTGAATCTTATTATGCAGGATACGTAATCTCATGCGTGTACTGGAGGAGTCAAGAGGCCATCGTTTTCGTCTGGAACTGTCGCTCTTCGGTGATTTTTCGTTCAACGAACTAATAATTTTGCCACCTCTTTTCCCCATGTTTTGGTATAGAAATTAATGTGATTTTATTTTATTTCGAGTTTTTGTTCTGTAATGATGCATTTTTCTTCCATTTTTGAGACCTTCAACTTGTTTATAGATTCGAAAACTGATTTCGTGAATTTTGATTTTGCGATCAGTGAAATTCGCAAGTACCAAAAGAACACTGAGCTTCTCATCGCAAAATTCCTTCCGGTCTGGTTCGGAAATCGCTCAGAATTACAAGGTGAATGAATTCGATTCAATAGTTTCATGTTCAAATGTGAATCTACTCATGAATTTTAATTGTGTGAATTTTACTGAATTTTCATGGTGATAGATATGAATAAATCGCTAACTTAGGTTTATTACACATTTGGTCATTGGCAACTGAGCTGAGGTTCAGAGCCACGGCAGTCATTGCACTCCAGGAGGCTGCTGAAGCATACCTGTTTGCCTGTTTGAAGGACACCAATCTGTTGCGCCATTTCACGCAGGAGGGTCACCATCATGCAAGGACATTCATTGGCTCGTCGCATCGTGGCGAGCGGCTTAGCTTTAACAGTACTTGAATTCTGCAAGGAAAGGGGCGGATGATTCAGAGTTACATACACTTTAAGTAAGATCGAGTCTGAGATATGCTGTTAAATATGCAATTGAAATGGTTTGTTAAAATTTGTTGTGGTTTTGTTGTTGGCAAATCATAAGCATATATACAAAAATGCATATTACTGTGCTAGTTCTATGATATAGCAATAGAATTTGAATAGTAGTTATGTCTGATCCATTTAGTACTTTTTTCTGAAGGATCTAATGCGGTTTCTTATCAAATAATCAAACAATGTTATGTTGGTTTTTAAAGAGGAAAAGTTTTGTTGATTTGATCATGTTATAATTTTTCAATGTTCGGAAAGTTAGAGATCCATATCGTAAGCTACATACGGAGTACCGTGTAGCTTTGGTTGTAATGTCATTGCTTTGCGCTATAACATTTTTCAAGTTAAAACTACAACTTATAGATGCTTTGTGTCGTTAAAAAACACACGAGTTATTGATGCCTTCATTTCTTTCAATCATTTAATATTTTAAAATTTTGACACTTAATGTGTCATTAAAAATAAAAAATTAAAAAAAGAACCTTATTTTATGGTGTAGGACATTTGGAATTAGTGTTCTAAACTATTTACTTGGTTAAAACCAATGCATGGGAAAATGTTTAGTAAAAGATTAGACTAGAATTAGACATTTATAGCTTCATTAATTTAGTGTTCACATTGGGAGATGCAATTATTAATAATGGCGAATTGTTATCCGTCCCAATTTTTAATGGACTATGATTAGAATGATCACAAGGCAATGATGTTATGATTCAACAAAAGGTTAATTTAACATGTCTAATCTAATCTAATAACATACTCTGTATATAAGAAATCCTAACTTTTCCAATAATTTTCCCTTCAAAATTTTCCTCCATAGTTCATCCCACCTTATTAATTATATTCACTCTATTTATTATTTATTATTATTATTAGTATTATTATTAATTATTTATTATGCAATATTTCATTTGAAATAAATTTTAAACATTTATTAAATTTATATACATATATAATGGAGTAGTCCTTTTTTATTATCAAAATAAAACATATTATGAAATAATCACATTTAAAAAAAAACAAGTTTTGATTTTATTTAGAAAAAATTGTGAAAACAGCCTAAAAGTAATTTTTCGAGAAAACCACTACTATAAACATTTTTTAAAAATACCACTAATAAGAACTTTTTTTTTGTTTGTAAAACACACCATTTAACGGAGGGGTTAAAATTTCCTTCACTTTTCGTTGTGGTGGTGTTTTGCAATAAAGTTATCTTATTAGGTGGTTTTTTAAACAAAAATAAAACACTTATTAGGAAAACCCCCTTAACGGAATAAAGGTTTTCCGTTTAGTGGTGGTGGTTTTTGCAAAACAGTTGTCTTAATTAGGTGGTTTTTTTTAAAAAACAAAAACACTTATTGAAAACCCTTAACGGATTAAGGCTCTTTCGTTAAGTGGGCTGGTGTTTTGCAAAAAAAAAAAAGTGTCTTATTAGGTGGTTATTTTTAAAAATTGTATATTAGGTGGTTTTTTTCGAAAAAGTGTGTTTTATTAGGTGGTTATCACAATTTTTTCTTTTTATTTACGATATTTTTGTATTTCATTTAAAAGTCGAGATTTGTTGGATATTAAATCCAGTTTCAAATAAAACATATAATTACTTTTAATAATATTAATTACGTTGAGACTCCTATAACAATTTTTTTTTGACGCGAAGAGAGAGCTCCTATAAATTACCTTTTAGTAATCATCACTTTCATTATTAACGATACAATAAAAACAACGGTTCGTTTTCTTTCTTTCCTTTTAAATGCTGATACATATCTTTTAGGGCTAAGATATGTTAAAGTATCTAAAATAGATATTACTAGAGCGCTTGTGGCCTTAGATAAAGAACTTATACCTCATTTAATTTTCCCTTTTTCAGGGAAAAAAGTTCTTTCTAAACGTAATACAAAGTACATTTTGCTTTAATTCTTTGGTGCAACAATAAATTTTGTTATTCATATACTAAGTTAGATTGTGATTTGTGACTTATTCAAAAGAGCATTTGAGTAAAACTTAGATTTTTTTTTTTGATATTGTATAGTAATTATTTTCTTTAATGAAATTTACAAACAATTTGATTAGAAAATAAATAGAGAAACTCAAATTTAAAAAACACTAATCCGTGCACATTGAATTACCATGAATGGGCCATAATTGTAAAATCAGGATCAGTGACGTGTCAAACTAACAGAAACAGTTAGATGATGATTGAGTTATCAACACCCACGTCGACTTCACCGACCTATCCTTTCATCTCCCACTTCTCTCCATCTCTATAATACCTCCTAACTCTTCTCTTTATTTCTTCAATCGTTCAAAGAAGCAGTTTCACATGTATTTTTCTCCATTCAAACTAATTCTCACTTCAGGTATACATTCTAATCTTCGATCATCTAATCTTTGCTTTAAGTTTCATGTTTGGTTTGATCGTTTTGATATTATAATAGTTGCTTCAATTCACTCGTGTATTCGAGTTTAAATTAATTTGCTTTCGTTTGAATTAATTTGGCTTTAAAACTTTGTTTGTGATTATCGATTTTTTTTGTTGTTGAAGTTGAAATCGAAATGGCATCGTACTAAGCACTGCTCGAAATCAACCGGTGGTAAGGCTCCCAGGAAGAACTCTTGCTGTAAGGTATCATCAATTCTTCGTTATAATAATAATTAGGGATTTTTTTTACGATAAACATTGAACGAAATTTTCGATTTTACACAAATTTCTTCATGTTAGTTTGTCTTTTTTTAAAAGAAAAATTATTTGATGTTCGAATTGATGAAACGTAGGGTTGCAAGGAAAAAATGGTCCAACTACTGGAGGAGTGAAGAAAGCCTCAATGTTTCGTCCAGGAACCGTCCTCTTCGGTAAGTTTCGAATACGTCGGAAAACTGTTTTTCATTCGTTATGAATTATTCGGGTTTATTGTTAATTTTAATTTTCCTCTTTTTAGTTTTGGGAGATTGTTTGAAACTGACATTGAAAATAAATTCAAACAGTGAAATTCCGCAAGTACAGAAGAGACACGATCTTTGATCCGCAAACTCCCTTCCCCTGACCTCGTTTCGTGAATGCTCAAGATTTCAAAGGTTATTCCAACTTTTTTCGTTCTCAAAAGCTGTTATTGTTTTAATTGTCAATGTTTTAGTTGCATTTTTGAGTTTTCTGCGATTGATTAGGAGTTTGGTTCTGGTAATGTTGTGATGAGAGACTGATTGAGGTTCCAAGAGCATGCCGTACTTGGCGCTCCAGGAGGCTCGGAAGCGTACCTCGTGGTCTGTTTGAAACACAACTGTGCGCTTCATGCTAAGAAGGTCACCATCATATCCAAGGACGTTCAAACCTGGCTCGTGCATTCGCGGCGAGGCGCTTAAAGAAGATGATCACCAACACACTATACTATTAGGCGTTTAGCATGCAGTTCTTAGTTTGTGTTTATAATCTGTGTGATTTACTAGAAATGTCTAGTCTTATCTTCTGTCTTAAGTGTCTTTGTATTTGGGTACACTTATCGTGGCTTTTTATAAGTTTATGATTACTACCAGGATGATTTAATTGGTGGTTTATTAAGATTTTAGTTGGCAAGTTGAATGAATTTGGGTTATGTGCACTGTTTTTTAAATTGGGCTGTTTAATTCTCGATTTGCAATTTGTTTGATCAATAACTATCGCGTTGGTGAATGTTACATACGGAGTAGTTTGTTTCATCGAATTCATATTAGGGCAATTAGGTATTTTTTTGAATGTTACGACGTTTTATGCATAATTGATAATTGAAAGTATAAATCGATATTTCCTAAAAAAGAGCAAGGAAACGATTTTATATGTCGTTTCTTCTTTTTTCTTAATTACTAAATGGAGTATTAATAGGTTTAATACATATGCATTGGGTTACCATTTCAATCTATGTTTATCTTATCTTCAACTAGTTCTTTATTTTTTCATCGATATAAATCTTTTTGTTATCTGGATTGATTTCATTTAACTTTCCCTTTGTGTTTTCGTTTCCCAACTTGTCTGGACTTCGGTGAAGAATGCCTGGCATAATGAAGTATGAACTATAAACGTTTGGTTTTTTTTTTTTTTTTTTTTAGTCATGGGGAATAATGTCATTACTGTTAATTCGAAGTAGGGAAGTGAGCGAATATAATAAAAAACTTAAAAAAATTCAAGGATGATAATCGGAATTGACATGAAAGATAAATGTGATAGGGTTGTGATTGAGGCTATGGTGAGGGAGCTTATGGAGGGGAGGAGGGACGAGTTTTCGCAAAGGGCAAATCGGTTGTCGAAGTTGGCAGCTCAAGCTGTAGGGGAAGGTGGTTCGTCAAGGCGAGCTTTGCATCGTTTAGTTGATGACATTAAGTTCATGAGATTGGAAGTCCCAACTCCCAAATAAGTAGTAGACTTTGGAATTGTATCAAATAAAATGGACACTAATATAACTGGTTTTGCTGACCATGTATGCATTCTAGCATTCTAGCATTCTAGGTCTTGACCAAAAAATGATATACGAAGTATATGAAGTTGAGTTATTTGAATTTGGAAAATTCACATTATGTGATTTTGTGGTGGTACCAATTGATTGATACGTGCCACTAACTATATTGATGGCTCGAATTTTGTATTTGTATATTTACAACACGTGTTCATTGTTTTATATTACTATTAAAATGGAACAAAATAATTCATTTTTTTTCTTACGGTTAAGATTGCGATGCGTTGGTGAGTATAAATTTGTCCACAAAAAAATTTTGTTTTGTTGGTGAGGACGAATTTGTCCACAAAAGAATGGAGCAAATTAACTACTCCGTATGTACTAACGGAGTAGTAATCATTATTATGATTAGTCAACCTAAAATCTTTTCTAACACTTTTTAAAGCGATATTAGAATCTTTTAAAATAAGTATATATTTAGAGAATACATTTAGCTCCATATTTCCCCTCCCTTTTCTTTTGTTATCCAAAGAAAGTGTTTTGATTAATTCTCAATTTACACTTTTATCCACCCGCATCACAATCATTTGTAACTCATTAGTTCGCAAGTCTACGGATTAGGGGTGCAAATTGGATGGACTGGATTGGACTTTGTCAAGTCCAAATCCAATCCAAAAATAATTGGACTTGATTTTTTGAGTCCGAGTCCGATCCAATATTTGTTTGAGCCCGATTCAGTCCGATCCGAATAAATTTTCCAAAGTCCGAATCCAATCCGATCCATTTTTTCAACGATCTTTTGTTTTTTTACCTTTTATGCAATTAAATGATAATTACACTTGTTAACATATATAATACTAAATAAAGTCATAATAAAAAAAAAAGGCAAACATGCCTAAAAAGCATTACATTTGAAATACCATATAACATCACAAAGTAGTTAATTAAAAATAAACAAGCCTAGATTATTCAATGTTATCAATTAGAAAAGGCAATAARGGGGGAATAAGGGTTTTACTAGGAATTTTTAAGAGTTATGGTCTTTATGGGCTTGGATTTACAAAGCCCATTTCTATGAGATTTTAGTGTTTTAACTTTAGTACATAAAAATAAGGAAAAATTGT
>SNQN01003496.1:44595-60763 GCA_008642245.1 Bassia scoparia | reverse complement strand
ACTACTATCTGGTGCAGCGTCGCTTGAATTGGAGCTAAAATAGACCACTTTCTAGGGTTTTGGTCGGAAATGGGTTATGGGATTGGGGAATTGGACTGGGTTTGTTCAACATTTTGACTGTTTGCGATGAGAAGAGGAGATTCGGGGAATGCTTTACGGTTGATTGAAAAAATGAATCAAGATTTTGGTTGAAGTTGAAAATGGCTAGAAAAATTAGGGCTTTTGCTGTATTGATTGAAGAAGATGATTAAGTTAATTGGAGGATAAGGAAGATGGAAATTTGTGAGGTTGGGAACGAAGTGAACGGAAAATTGGGGTCATGTTTAAAGCTTGAATGTGAAAAAATGAAGCATGAATTTGGAAAGGAGTGAGAGAGGCAAAGGAGAGAGAGATAGCAGCGTGGGAGGGGGGAATGAGCATAGGAGAGAGTGTGAGATGAGTGGGTTTTTTAAAAAAAGGAAAATAACAAAATTAATAAGATTTTAACCGATTGAAAAGGTAGGAGGTAATCGGGTGTATTTTTGGAAGACACACCTTAAAGGTCGGATTATTTTGGAATAATCCAAAGGTCGATTTATTTTTGGAAGAATCCCCAAAGGTCATATTATTTTTGTGAATTTTTCCAAAAGAAATTAGTAATACACTCCTTGTCTTAAACATACGATTTCTTAGGGGGACTATAGATATCTCACATGTAATGTTCATTATTGTCAAACTATAATTTATTAATCCATCACCTCCAATCTTTTTTTTTTTTTGTTGGACAAGAAAACAAGAAATAAAATTAATTAACCAAAGTCATGAGCTACATTCACAGCTAAGATGAACTATGTATGTTCATATCTTTATAAAGCAATATATACCATATGAGTTGAATGAATGAATAAAAACACCCTATGAAGAAACTAATATTATGAGGAAGGGGTTTGGAGTAGTGGTTTTAATCCCACTTTTGATCCATGTGACTAGAAGTTCGAATTATCATACTTCCTCTGTTTCTCTATAATTGCACCAATTTRTATATACGGAAATTTCATGTTAATTGCACCACTTTCATTTCTTTTCTTTTATGGAATGGGCACCACAATTAAAATATTAATTCTTCTCTCTTTTAGTGGGACCATAAACTAAAATACTTTCTCCGAACTTTTCATTGGCACACATTTTCCAATTTTGGAAATTAACATATATTGGCAACAAAGTTTTTTCTTTTTTTCTTTTGAGTAAGTTTTATCCTTCTAAAATTACAATTGTACCCTTTCTAAAAAAACATTAAACATGATATATATTTACTTAAAAGCAATTAATACCTAATCTAATACTTAATTAAAACATTAACCACTCATCTCTCTCGCCACCACATCACCACCCACGATCTCGTCTAGCCACCAGCGATCTCTGTCACACCCCCACCTCTCACAATCTCCCTCAACCACCAGCCATCTCGATCCCACGATCT
Organism: Bassia scoparia; assembly: GCA_008642245.1. NCBI lineage: Eukaryota > Viridiplantae > Streptophyta > Magnoliopsida > Caryophyllales > Amaranthaceae > Bassia > Bassia scoparia. The sequence goes on along the minus strand of SNQN01003496.1, from coordinate 59,304 downwards.
CCCCAATACCCCGATATCCAACCCCATGATCTTCCCAACAATTCACCACTGTTATCATTAACGATCTCCCCAACCACCAATCTCACCCAATGACGTCTCTCTCGACCTACGATTCTCTCAATAGTAGCAGATCTCCCTCGTCGATTTATTTCGTTGCCACCAACGATCTTCCTTGCCACCCCACGATACCCCGCTGCAAACTCGTAGATCTGGAATAGTTTTTCTTTTCGCAACTCATTTTGTTGAGGGGGTTCAAAGGGGGTTTTGAATTGAAGCAGAAACAAAGTTTGATTTGAAGGTGTGGTTGATTAGGCGTTTGAAGGTGGTTTCAAAGGGGTTTAAGGGGGTTTCGAATGGCGTGGTGAATTATTGCGGCGGTGTCGTTCGAATTGTTGTGCCGGGTTGTTGGTCGAATTTGTTGTGGTGGTTTGTTGGTCCTAGCGGCAGTGGTGGATGATTTTTGGAGGCGTCGTGGCGGCGGTGGGAGGCAATGGGGTTATTATTGTTTGTGGTAGATGGGAGTTAGCTTTCTCTTCTTCATATACCTTTAATCACATAATATTAATTTTTCTAATTAACCTTTAAGAAAAAAATGTCTAAGATCCGTGCTACTTTCATATTTGTTGCCAAAAAAAGATGAGAGGGAAGTATTATTTCTTCTACTACACTTTATTAAATATCCAATCAATACACTTATTTTATTCCAATTTTCTCTCTTTTTGATCCCCACCTACAACATTCAATCACTCTCCCGTCAAATCTACCTCAAAAACCACAATTCAAGAGTGGTGCAATATTATAGAGAATACAGAGGAAGTACTTCTCTCCCTTCTATTGTTACCCTGAGCCTTTGTTTATCACGACATAAGGTAAGATAAAATTACTTAAACAAAACTTGGTTGCATGAAAGAAAAATACGCCCATCTTCTCGATTCTTTTAATCTGCTATATTTAACTTTTGACACTACTGCTCATTATAAACTTTAACTTGCTTTAATTTATACAGTTACTTAAACATAAGCTATGTAATTTTATTTTATCCATATCAATGTGATTTCTAAAATATAAATTTTTATATTTACAACTCAATATTATAATTTAAAATAATGCTCGAAAAATGTGAAAAAAATTAACTAGTAAGAAATATAGCAAACAAAAAAAGATGAAAGCAAAGGAGAAAGTATTAGGCACACGCGGCGGCGATAAGCAAATCCACTACACATAAAAATATTAAACTGAATAAAAAATAAGGAAAAAGGGAATGATTGAAATAAATAATCAGACACGAAGCATGAATCAGGCCCGATGCAAATTCTATCAAGTCCTACATGATAAATTAAGTCCAAATACGGTGTAGATAAAATTCTGAGTTGATCTAAGTTCAAATCAAAAGCATGATCAAGTCAATGCAAATCTATCAAATCCTACATGCTCTATTATTGTTTAATTACAAAAATACCCCCGAATTGGAGTTCATATCCAACGCAGTGTGTGCTTTTACCGCTTCCGAGAGCAAGTATATTAAAGATACTTCTGGCCTCTATGCACCCAAAAAAACGGACATCTTCACAGTTAAAAATCGGGTATAGAGGAACCCATTCCACTCTCCAATAAAGATGGCATTAAGCTATTTAAGGATACTGACAGATGTAATCAATGTACCATCTTTCTCAAATAAGAACACAGCATCAATGTCACGAAAACTTGAACACAACCAGCCTAATGTCATCTTTAATTAAGTGTCCTTATTTCCCTAAAAAGTTACTTGAAATACATCTACTCCATGATAACCGAACTCGTCTCCACCACTAGAACAAGAACATGTACTGATGAGTGCCGACACAAAAAGAGGTTATCGGTTAAATCACAGACTGCAGAACAAACTCTCATGGCCGAAAAACCCAAAACTACAAACAGCTCTTAGTTAGCCACGGGGAGGGGAGGCTACAACTCTACAAGTTTGGAACAAAATCAACAAATAACTACTATCAATCAGCTTCTTGCATAAACTCTTATACTGATAATGGAGGCTAAAAAGTAACATCAGTAAATTTCAATGAAAGTAATTACACAGCTTTTGCTCCATTAAAGCAAAAAAAATATATTATATTTTAAATAAATAAATACATTAAACACTCTACCACATTGCATAATAAAATTCATATTTAAAAAAATTAAAAAAAAATAAAAGCAAAGCTAAACTGAAATACTATGACACATGCGAGTATAAAAAATGCATTTCTAGCTTGTATAATCTGTGAATGGGTTAACTGACTCCCAAATTTAGTCTTCACTCCCAAAAAACTATGGCAATACTAAGTTCTGTTCATTTACAGGCAACTATACAGCTAACTTTCAGTGACAGGGCACTCTGGAACCTCCTTTGGAGCATCGAAGTTCCCTGGAACTGCACTAACTAACAAATTTTCTTCAATTCACGAAGCTGCAGCAAATCAAATGATGTTAACTTGAATGTCAAAAACTAGAAGATCAAGGGTAAATATACGTAGGAGAGCAGAAAGTTTTACCTGTTCAGCAGTCATCTTTGTGAATCCAAAACGATCCGTCCAGATGGATCCTGCCTCCTCTGCTGCTGGAAGCACAATGGTCTTAACTTTGAGGGATGCCAATAGTTTTTCAATGCATGCAAATAATATCTGGAAGTAACCCTGATAGAAGATTCGATGAACATCACAGAACAATTATCAGTTAGGCAACAAATAGAAAAAGGTGAACACTARAAGTARAATAATGTAAAACACTCACTTTCAAAAACAGTTGAAATAGGAAGACACAAGAACCGTGAGATGGGCTAGACAAAACCAGCCTACTCCCTGCCTCCCGTAATCTTTTGCCCCAAAGACCCATAAAGCTCTCACAAAAAAAATGCCCAAGRGGGAAGGAGTAGAACATACAAAGAACAGGGCCTTTGGTAAAAARTACTGCTTCACAATCAACACGCTCAGTCTAATTAAAGAGATTCTACACTCATTGTAACTGYCATCCWACATCCTTCCTCAACTCACCTACTTTGTCTTTATGTTGGCGAAATTGTCAGTAGAAACAAAAATGGATCTTTATTTGTAAGTTTATTTGATCCTAGCACATAATAAATTTTTAAATGATCTCTATGTCTTAATTATTACCTGTAACCCAAAAAACTACAGTATTCTACTGGCAAAGTAGGGATCAGCTCATGTGTAAAGTTGAAATAGACTATATCCCAACCGCCCAGCAATGGATCTTTATTGGCTGGGTGTTGTGGACTTGTGGCAGGTAGTGGTGCTGAGACCAAAAAAAAGGCATAGAAAAATCAAATAAATTGCTGATTCTGAACATACTTACTTTGCCATGGTTACCACTGCTTGTTGCAACCAGCGGTAGTTCTGCAACTTCTGGACCGAATATACGGAATATTCCAGCTGATACAACTACAGAGCTGCAGTGTGAGATAAAACAAAATCATGTTATCAAGAACTCAGMGACATTTAAATTGCATTGAAAACAGAAGAGGTAACATCTCACTTGACTGTCAATACAGCACAATACATCCCTCCATATTCTTGACCACCTGCACTCCTACTGTTATAAAGTAGACACACAGAAAATGCCAGATTAGCAAAAGTTACATCCCTGCTGCAATTCATATACTGGAATATAAATTTGTATGGCCTGGTACCTACCCATAGACCATTGCAGGTATAAGGTCATTTCCAGATACCACATCAATAATTGGAGCAAAAGATTCCTGAGGCATGAAACAAAAGAACTGAATATAAGCCAGACCATACAAAATATGTAAGAAATCATTGAAGAAACGGGAAAATTTGAAAGGTGAATCGAGCAGAACAACCACATGACCTTTGTTCTTCAAGATGGACAGAAGTCCTTAATACTTGATCAAGAGATGCATCGACAAAAGGGGGACAATGATGATGCAGAGTATGCAAGATATTGACAACCTGATTGTGCAATRGTCATTGTCCCCTTTTGTCTTGGATGTTCTTCCTAATTAAACCTTCACGGAAGCTGAGTATGCATTAAATTTGAGTCMATGCATCTCTTGATTTAGTATTAAGGACTTCTGTCCATCTTGAAGAACAAATCAAGATAATTGCACTAATGTTTGATAAATAATTATGCAAAACATTAAATAAATCCTGTAAAAGTGCTCTTCACAGCTAGAAGGGTAGCCAAATTAAGCACAAGGCTAATATCCAGCATTGGTTATTAGATACCACGAGTGAAATCTGCTTTCAAAGTCTTCAAATAACCAGTTATATTAACACCTGAATCTAAACAAAAATTAATTCAACTTGGKAATTATGATATTTTCTAATGATTCTGCAAATAAGTGAAGCACCAGACTGCCAGAGCAAAGATAACCCATTTTGGCAAAAGACAGTTRGATTGACCTAGCAATGAAAATTAACAAGTAGCAACTTCTACATAAAAAGGGTCGCATGTGATAAGAATGTTACTTTATTAATATTGTTCAGGTCAGAAGTCACTAGATAAAAGTTAACCAAGACAAAACACAGTCAATTCCACTAACACACACAGAAGTCAATACAAAGCAGAACAGTGAGGATCAATTGATATACTGGATATAGCATTTCAAAACCTACATGAAAGATTGCAACAGCCTGAGAYAGCAAAGGTCTTGTTTCCGAAGAAGTAATTTTTCCACTGAGAAGTCTCCAGCTCACATCCAAATCAGCACAGGTATCAGAACCATTTTGCATGCTCTTTTTACYGATAATATCCAAAAAAGATTTAGGAAGCTTTTCAACTCCTCGAACCAAGAGATTTTTCAAAGAAGACTCAATCCTTGWACAGTCCACACTACAAAACCATTTTCCACTTGGCAATTTCTGTAATATGAAAACGCCATCAATAACTCCAATTGAACTGTAAATAAGGTSAACRAAAATGAATRGGTATGCATCTGTATATATTTTTATACACACATACCTTAAGGTCTGCCATATTGTGCTCCTTCAAACAACCAACATGATACTCCTTCTCACACTGAAAACAAACAAACAGTACAAATTGAACTCAATCTAGTGAAACTCTGACCTCTGTCCCAGCTAGAAGGACTGGAGAGGGCAGTACTGGAGAGGGACTTGTAACACACGGGGGTGGGGAATGATTTTGCTGCAGATAAAATGAAAGGATTTAGCAGCATAATCAGGAAATAAAATGAGAGTATGCAACAACATTAATAATTAACAACAAATTATCAACTTCATTCTTAATAATCACTTTATTATTATAGGCTAGATCCATACCTATATCTACGTATTGTGATTTATGATAATGATAAATGGTAATGCATATGAAGTTCTGAAAAGAGTGAAAACTCACAAGAAACCACAAATCTAGAAAGCTGGTTATATTTATCCTAAATCTAGATAGCTACATGTGGTCAATGCAACCCAAGCAACAACGAACCAACCCAACCCCAGTAGACACACATTGTAGCACCAAAGAACTAAAACAAGGCACAAAGCCAGCAACGACCACAAATAAACAAAAAACAAGCAGCAAGTAGAATTTCAGACGCAATTATCAGAATTCATAAGAAACAATTTAAATCAAAATTGCAGAAATCTCAATTAATCTAAAAATGACTGTTTAATAATCCAATCAAAACTGGAAAAAAATATGCAAATTGGGTCACGAACTTGTGGTTTCTAATAATTTTACTCCCACAAAGTTTGGCAGCTTGTTTGAACTATGACCACCAACAACACGCCGGCAACTCAAGAATTCATCAAAAAAAAGTTCATCATACTTATTGCTATTTCACAACATCGATTAACAACACATTAACAACATATATCTATCAATAACTTCAATTTTTTAAAAAGAAACAACTATTGTTTCAATTTTTTTAATAGAAAAACAACTATTGTTTCAACATATATCTAATGTTTAGTATAGTGATATTTTGCATATATAGAATAATACGGTACTGAAAGAGAAGACCAACATTTGTTTAATTTGATATATAATGGCCAACTACTTTAATTAGATGCTGAGTACGTAACACGAAAAACTACGAGGACCAAATTGCGACAGAGCCACAGATTATATCAAGTTGCTTGTTATACATTCCATAGACAAAGAAAAAAACAAACACAGAAATTCGATTGAAAACCCTTAAATTCGGTTAAAAAATGACCTAAATTGATGAAGAAAATACCAAAAAACACAAATTCCACAATTAATCCTTGATAATCGACCAACAATCCCACAAAAATAGAAACAAAAAAACCCTAAAAAAATTTCTACACAATATTTGAACGAAATCAAAACAAAATTATAAATACATAAACATATCACACAAAATTGGGCGAAAGAAAAGGAGATTAGAAGAAGAATACTTTATAAATCGAAACCCTAACAATGTTATTAAGTGGCAGCACACGCAACACCAATAGAGTGTCAATTGGGGGCGCAATGCAAAAAAACAGTAAACGCATCAATAGTGGAGGATGAGAGCAGCAGCAGCGCAACACGAGATGGAGGACACAGAGAGACATGGGAGGTTGTGGGTAGCACAGCGTAGCAGGATATGGAGGAGTGGCGAGCGACAACAGCAGCAGGGCACCACGAGATGGAGGAGAGAGAGAAGTGGTCGCCTAGGGCTTTTCCTTCTTGAGAGAAAAACTCAAAGAATTGACTGAGATACAATCACGAGTGATAGAAGCTCATGAGTTGTTGATATATTTGTATCCATTCGTGACTCGTGGGATTGAAACTGCCAAATGCCTCGGGTGTGGAAAATTAGAAAGTATTGGGTATTTAATGCCACGGGTTTTCACATACTCGAGGCATTAAGTGTTAATGCTTCGTGTTTTTGGATACCGAAGCATTTGTAATATATATTATTTGTCGATTTTTCCACTAGTGAGGTACAAGAAGGAAGAGAAAATACGAGCAAAGTCAGTAGTTATATCTCCTTATAGTACGTAGTTCATTCATTACACTTTCATAATTTGACATGAAATTTCCAACATGGTAGAATTCAATTTCATCATTCAGGGAAACATCATAGAATTAAACAAAGTTAAACGTGCACATGCACTATTGAGCTGGAAAATAAATTGGAATTTGTCGATTTGTATAGAAATATTACTATCATGTTTTCGACGATCTTATGATGCGTTATCATATCTAGCTTACTATTACATATATCAAGAAACAAAGAGGTTCATATGTTTCCGATTTTTATTCTTCTCTTCTATTATATTTATTATATTTCTTTAAATATATATATAATTAGAAAAAAGAACATCGTAGAATTAAGTATATCAAATAACACCCACATATAACTTTTTTAAAAAATAATAATAGAAAATAAGGTCACAAAAAGGGAGAGAAAATACGAGCAAAGTCAGTAGTTTATGTCTCCTAATAGTACGTAGTTCATTTATTACATTTCAGAATTTGACATGAAATTTTCAACATGGTAGAATTCAAGTTCATCATTGGGGGAAACATCATATAATATACACAAAGTTATTAATATATATATAATGAGCAAAGTTTGCTATTGGTGTTGCATAATATCATCCAAGTCAAAATAGCATGAAATACGGGAAAAAATGGAAAAAGAACATGGTAATAATTCAAGCACATCAATGGGGTGATTCATCATATCAGATAGCTTTTTTATCAAATCCTTATGCATTGTCACTAATGTATCAACCAATATATAGATCATATCTTCTCCTTCTTAGCTTGTACCGACAATATGGTTGAATTATTTTATTGAAATATAAATATAAAATGCTTATGCTGATTTGTATCATAATAAACGTGCACATGCACTATTGAGCTGGAAAATAAATTGGAATTTGTCGATTGTATAGAAATAATTACTATCATTGTTTTCGACCATCTATGATGCGTTTATAATATCTAGCTTACAATTAGATATATCAAGAAACAAAGAGGTCATATGTTTTCCGATTTTTATTCTTCTTCTTCTTCTTATTATTATTATTATTATTATTATATTATTATTATTATTATTATTATTATTTTCTTTAAATATATATATAATTAAGAAAAAGACATCGTAGAATTAAGTATATCAAATAACACCCACATATAATTTTTAAAAAAATAATAATAGAAAATAAGGTCACAAAAAGGAGAGAAAATACGAGCAAAGTCAGTAGTTTATGTCTCCTTATAGTACGTACGTAGTTCATTTATTACACTTTCAGAATTTGACATGAATTTCCAACATGGTAGAATTCAAGTTCATCATTGGGGAAAACATCATATAATTAACAACAAAGTTGGCATTTGGTGTTGCTATAATTAAATCCAAATCTGACTTGCGTGAAATATATTTTCATTAAGTCTGACACCTGTGCAGTAGGTAATGATGTACAAGTTGCTAATTCAGTGTTAGTTATAGAATATTTTATAGAATGTAATAAGTCGAGGCACAGGATGTCGGAAGGCTCTTGCTAAGCAAGAAGCAAGTAATGAAATAACTAAAAATTAAATTATTCCATATTAACGAACAATTGATAATTTTTTTCCCGACTTTATATCAAATCGTTGCAATATTAATATACACAGAGCTGAGAGAGTGAGTAATAAATTGTTAGACAAAAAATAAAAAGAAATCCTCCCACAATAGTAATACGCCTCACTCAATGATTCAATCTGGCGGCTTTGTAAGATCATCGTAGAATAATTACACAAAGTTTGCATTTGGTGTTGCTATAATATCAATCCAAGTCAAAATAGCATGAAATATCGGCAAAAAATCGGCAAAAAAGAACATGGTATAATTCAAGCACATCAATGGGGTGATTCATCATATCAGATAGCTTTTTTATCAAATCTTGATCATTTGGTCACTAATGTTATCAACCATATATAATGATCATATTCTCTCCTTCTTAGCTTGTACCGACAATATGGTTTGAATTATTTTATTGAATTAATAAATATAAAATGTTATGCTGATTTGTATCATAATAAACGTGCACATGCACTATTGAGCTGGAAAAATAAATTGGAATTTGTCGATTGTATAGAAATTAATTATTATCATGTTTTCGACCTCTTATGATGCGTTTATCATATTAGCTTACTATTACACATATCAAGAAACAAAGAGTCATAGTTTCCGATTGTTTATTCTTCTTCTTCTTCTTCTTCTTATTATTTTATTATTATTATTCATTATTATTATCTATTATATTATTTTCTTTAATAATATAAATAATTAGAAAAAAAGACAATCGTAGGAATTAAGTAATCAATAACACCCACATATAACTTTTTAAAAATAATAATAGAAAATAAGGTCACAAAAAGGAGAGAAAATACGAGCAAAGTCAGTAGTTTATGTTCTCCTTATAGTACGTAGTTCTTTATTACAACTTTCAGAATTTGACATGAAATTTTCAACATGGTAGAATTCAAGTTCATCATTGGGGAAAAACATCATATATTAACAAAACAAAGTTATTAATTATAATAATATTGAGCAAAGTTTGCATTTGGTGTTGCCTATAATTCAATCCAAGTAATAGCATGAATATATCGGAAAAAAAAATCGGCAAAAAGAACATGTATAATTCAAGCACATCAATTGGGGGTGATTCATCATATCAGATAGTTTTTTATCAAATCCTTATGCATTTGTCACTAATGTTATAACCATATATAGATCATATCTTCTCCTTCTTAGCTTGTACGGACAATATGTGTTTAATTATTTTATTGAAATATAAATATAAATATCTTATGCTGATTTGAATCATAATAAACGTGCACATGCACTATTGAGCTGGAAAAAAATTGGAATTTGTCGATTGGTATAGAAATAATTACTATCATGTTTTCGACATCTTATGATGCGTTTATAATATCTAGCTTACAATTAGAATATATCAAGAAACAAAGAGGTCAATACCATTATTCTTTTTCAGAGTTCACTTTTTTCAGAGTTCACTTTGGACACCATGTTTACTGCAATAGATAGTATTGGTGTCTGGCAGATTATGCATGGGAGAGAAACACGTGAACATGGGACTGCAAAAGGCAAGTAAGAATTATGTACTTTGTACTAGCATAATAGCTTCAAAGCTTCGTGAACATTTGCTAATAGAGGATATTTCTTTACTTCTCAGGACAACTTGTGAATTCGTATGTTATTAGCTATAAAGGCATGTGCCGATCGTTTACTCCTAAGCTTCTAATGGTTAGTTGAATTTTTTAAGAGGAATATCACATTCCGTTTTCAATGTATTATTGTCACGTCATCAAAATATTATCATTATTGACCTGTTGTTCAGACAACTTGGCCGTCGAACGTTGTTGCTACTAAATGAGGACTTGATGTCAGATCTTAATGAAGAAAAACAGCCGTATTGGATATGATTACGGAGTACGGGACATGGGCGAGGAAAATGTCAAGATGAAATTCCACAAGACAAGGAAGTGGGGAACTTGTAGTTGAAGTTGACAAAATAGTGTTTTGTACTAGTTGACAAATCAACATATAAATATATAATTATCAGTAGGTTTAGTTTAGTTCTGAAGCTGTAATTGGGAATTTGATTTTACTTATTTGACCACAAAAAAGACCCTAATTATATACCCATCTAATCTAATCTACTCTTAATGTTGCACTCTTTGGGAAGGAATGAAAGGAAGACTGACTTATGAGTAACCAACTCTATTAATAAGTGACAATAAGGTTGACTTATGAGTAACCAACTCTATTAACAATCTTCAAATTTCACCTGAAATGTCAAAATGTTAGGATTGCAGAACATTTCCGTCCCACATCGAAGTTTTGAGAAAGGAACTAGTTATTTATAAAACGTTTCTTGCTGATAAAGGGCACGTCCGTTGGATGTCCCTACACTACTATGCATACTGTCTGCTTTGCCATTGCTTCCACCCTCTAACGTGAGCCCATGCCTACTACGCTGCTCCTTAACGAAAATTGGGCCATACTGGCCCAATTTTTTTTCCCTTATTTAGTTTTTTTTAATGTTTTTCTATTCAACAATTATGTTAATTTTGGGCTTTTCTTAATGGGCTGGACTTTTCCAACTTCACTTGGGCTAGTAGATACTACAACTAAAGTCTATACAACTCTCTGACTTAGAAGTTGGACCACTAGGCCTAATCCATTTTGAAGATTATTAGTCATCTTCTCAAAACAGATTATTACAATATTTCATGCTATTTTGACTGGATTGAATTATAGCAACACCAAATGCAAACTTTGTTGTTAATTCTACGATGTTCTTATAATTTATAAAACCGCCAGATTGAAATCATTGAGTGAAGGTATATTACTATTGTGGGAGATTTCTTTTTATTTTTGTCTAACAGTTTATTACTCATCCCTCTGTGGTATATTAATTGCAACGATTGTATAAAGTAGGGAAAAATTAATCATTGTCCCGTTAATATGGAAACTTTTAGTTATTTCATACTTGCTTCTTGCTAAGCAAGAGCCTTCCGACATCCCTGTCCTCGAATATGTATTTTAAGCTGGTGAATGCAGTAGAACAATTGGGTTTGAAATTTATTCAGAATTGCCATGATCATTAACACTATAATTACTCAATATTCCATTATTCCTTTTTCAGAGTTCACTTTTGGACACCATGTTTACTGCAAATAGATAGTAGCTGGTGTCTGGCAGATAATATTGGGAGAGGAAACACGTGAACATGGGACTGCAAAAGGATCAGTAAGATTATGTACTTTGTACTAGGCATAATAGCTTCAAAGCTTCGTGAACATTTGCTAATATGAGATATTTCTTTACTTCTCAGGACAACTTGTGGAATTCGTATGTTATTAGCTTAAAGGCATGTGCATCCGGTTTACTCCTAAGCTTCTAATGGTTAGTTGAATTTTATAAGAGAATATCACATTCCGTTTTCAATGTATTATTGTCACGTCATCAAAAATAATTATCATTTATTGACCTGTTGTTCAGGACAACTTGGCCGTCGAACGTTGTTGCTACTAAATGAGGACTTGATGTCAGATCTTAATGAAGAAAAACAGGCCGTATTGGAATGATTACGGAGTACGGGACATGGCGAGGAAAATGCTCAAGATGAAATTCCACAGACAAGGAAGTGGTGAACTTGTAGTTGAAGTTGACAAATAGTGGTTTTGTACTAGTTGACAAATCAACATATAAATATATAATTAATCAGTAGGTCTTAGTTTAGTTCTGAAGCTGTAATTGGAATTTGATTTTACTTTTTGACCACAAAAAGACCCTAAGTATATACCCATCTAATCTAATCTACTCTTAATGTTGCACTCTTTGGAAGGAATGAAAGAAGACTGACTTATGAGTAACCAACTCTATTAATAAGTTGACAATAAGTCGACTTAGAGTAACCAACTCTATTAACAATCTTCAAATTTCACCTGAAATGTCAAAATGTTAGGATTGCAGAACATTTCCGTCCCACATCAAGTTTTGAGAAAGAACTAGTTATTTATAAAACATTTTTGCTGATAAAGGGCACGTCCGTTGATGTTCCTAACACTACTATGCATACTGATCTGCTTTGCCATTGCTTCCACCTCTAACGCTGAGCCCATGCCTACTACGCTGCTCCCTTAACGAAAATTGGCATACTGGCCAATTTTTTTTCCTTATTTAGTTTTTTTTAATGTTTTTCTATTCACAATTATGTAATTCTTGGGCTTCTTCTTAATGGGCGGACTTTTCCAACTTCACTTGGCTAGAAGTACTACACTAAGTCTATACAACTCTCTGACTTAGAAGTTGACCACTAGGCCTAATCCATTTTGAAGATTATTAGTCATCTTCTCAAACAAGATTATACAATATTTCATGCTATTTGACTTGATTGAATTATAGCAACACAAATGCAAACTTTGTTGTTAATTCTACGATTGTTAATTATAAACCGCCAGATTGAAATCATTGAGTGAAGGCATATTACTATTGTGGGAGGATTTCTTTTTATTTTTGTCTAACAGTTTTATTACTCACTCCCTCTGTGGTATATTAATTGCAACGATTTGATATAAAGTAGGGAAAAAATTAATCAATTGTTCCCGTTAATATGGAATACTTTTTAGTTATTTCATTACTTGCTTCTTGTTAAGCAAGAGCCTTCCGACATCCCTGTGCCTCGAATATGATTTTAAGCTGTGAATGCAGTAGAACAGATTGGTTTGAATTTATTCAGAATTGCCATGAATAATTACACTATAATTACTCAATATCCATTATTCCTTTTTCAGAGTTCACTTTTGGACACCATGTTTACTGCAATGATAGTAGCTGGTTCTGGGCAGATTATCATTGGGAGAGGAACACGTGAACATGGACTGCAAAAGGATCAGTAAGAATTATGTACTTTGTACTAGGCATAATAGCTTCAAAGCTTCGTGAACATTTGCAATATGAGGATATTTCTTACTTCTCAGGACAACTTGTGAATTCAATGTTATTAGCTATAAAGCATGTGCCGATCGGTTTACTCCTAAGCTTCTAATGGTTAGTTGAATTTTATAAGAGGAATATCACATTCCGTTTTCAATTATTATTGTCACTCATCAAAAATAATTATCATTTATTGACCTGTTGTTCAGGACAACTTGCCGTCGAACGTTTGGCTACTAAATGAGGACTTGATGTCAGATCTTAATGAAAAAACAGGCGTATTGGATATGATTAACGGAGTAGGCATGGGCGAGGAAAATGCTCAAGATGAAATTCCACAAGACAAGGAAGTGGTGAACTGTAGTTGAAGTTGACAAATAGTGGTTTTGTACTAGTTGACAAATCAACATATAATATATAATTAACAGTAGGTCTTAGTTTAGTTCTGAAGCTGTAATTGGAATTTGATTTTACTTATTTGACACACAAAAAAGACCCTAAGTAATAACCCATCTAAATCTAATCTACTCTTAATGTTGACTCTTTGGGAAGGAATGAAAGGAAGACTGACTTATGAGTAACCAACTCTATTAATAGTTGACAATAGTACTTATAGTTACAACTCTATTAAAATCTTCAAATTTCACCTGAAATGTCAAAATGTTAGGATTGCAGAACATTTCCCGTCCCACATCGAATTTTGAGAAAGAACTAGTTATTTATAAAAGTTTCTTGCTGATAAAGGCACGTCCGTTGGATGTCCCTAACACTACTATGCATACTGATCTGCTTTCCATTGCTTCCACCCTCTAACGCTGAGCCCATGCCTACTACGCTGCTCCCTTAACGAAAATTGGCCATACTGGCCCAATTTTTTCCTTATTTAGTTTTTTTAATGTTTTTCTATTCAACAATTATGTTAATTCTTGGGTCTTCTTAATGGGCTGGACTTTTCCAATTCACTTTGGCCTATAGTACTACCACTAAAGTCTATACAACTCTCTGACTTAGAAGTTGACCACTAGCCTAATCCATTTTGAAAGATATTAGTCATCTTCTCAAACAGATTATTACAATATTCATGCTATTTTGACTTGGATTGAATTATAGCAACACCAAATGCAAAACTTTGTTGTTAATTCTACGATGTTCTTATAATTTAAAAACATTTGAAATCATTGATTGAAGGCATATTACTATTGTGGAGATTTTCTTTTTATTTTTGTCTAACAGTTTATTACTCCTCCCTCTGTGGTATAGTATTGCAA
>SNQN01003496.1:17544-32040 GCA_008642245.1 Bassia scoparia | reverse complement strand
ATTGGTAAAAGTAATGATTATATATTTTGTGCTTCATTAAGAGGAATAAACTAAAAATTACTACCCCCGTTCCTTAAAGATCCTACCACTTACTATTCATACGCTTCCCAACACATGTTTTATATCATTTCTTAATTGTATATTTGTAGAAGTTATAACAACTAAATATTAATAATAGACTCATTAATACAAATCAAACAAGACCCCACATGACTATATTTATTCTTAAACAATATACATTAATAGTTATTTGCGAGATTATCGTCATTTGTGAATAGTGAAAAAAACACAAATGGTAGGAACTTTAAGTAATGAAGGGAGTATAAAATTCCATATACTTGTGAATAGTATCCACTATACCATACACACAAAACAGTGTGGTACGAAGGAAGTAATTAAAATTCACAAAAGAAAAAAGCTTATAAAACTAGAATCCAAAGAAATACTTCCTCATTTTKTAATAGTTACATCATTAGATTGTGGCACATGTTTAAACTTTCAAGGAAAGGAAAGGTATGGAAAGAGAGAAAACGAGGAACCCATGTGATAAGAGAGASATGGAGATAAATTAATGCCCAAGTAGGAAACGATGCAAGTACTTTACAACTTTCAAAAAAAGAAAATGATGCAAGTATAAAAMACGGAAGAAGCACTTACTTTTCAACTGATTTTAGCCGCCTTCTATCTTGAAGCACATTGGAAGGCAAATCAGCTCGAGAGTTCTTCAACTTTGGTGTTCGATATGCTTCTGGCGACCTTATTTCACCATACAAGTATCGAACTTAAATAAAATATTGACCATGAGTAATGAGGCAGATTGGCAGAAACAAAATGAAAATACCACCTGCAATCCTTCATATGCTGAAAATATYGAAGTGGGCAAGAGGATGGGGGGTGACTAACAAGCAAAATATTACAAAAGACATTCACAAAAGATACTAACTTTTTAGCTGATTTTTGCTGACTACCATTTTGAACAGCATCAGATACTGAAGAAGCAGCTTGAGGAAGAGTAAACTTTGAAGACCTGAAAAGCACAACATGTGAGATAAGTCGACAAACAAAAACAATGTCTCTACATTTTCAAGCTTATCATTTATTCATTGTATATCGGATCATATATGCTTCACAGAACACTCAGATCTCAAGTGGCATATAATGAATACATGAATAAATTTTTCCCTAGAATAAACAGATGGCTTTACCCAATCCAGGACAATTTTATACTTTATTTCAGTRTTAACGACTTTAATTTGTCATATTATTAGTAGAATAATGAGTATTATATCAAAAATAAAAATTGGACATATTATCCATTGTAAGGGTGTACCAAACAATATGAATGGATATAGTATCCATTACAAGTTTAAAACAAACAATATTAAACTAGTATGGGGATATAATCCATACCACATTACCACCTTGGAATGGATATCCATACCATTCCATACAAACTTAATGAACCCAACGGGCCCTAATAGTTGTAGTGTCATTCTTTTGATGCAACATGTTGTGGATTTTAGATTTGCAAGACTTTGGAGTTTGGATTTATGTTTGATATTAGTTTAGAATTTGGAGAATTTATAAGCGAGCCTATTTGAACCTCGAGCTCTAGCCAAGCCACAAGCTTAAATCGAGCCATGAACTCGAGCTACGAGTAGCTCGAGTTCGAGCCAAGCTCAATTTTCGAGCATTTGAGCTCTAGCCAAGCTCAATATTCAAGGATTGACGAGCCACGAGCTCGYGCCTAGCCTCGAATCCATGCTCACAAGCTCAAGCCAAYCCTAGCAAAGCTCAGTCTATGCTCATTAACGGSCCTACTCTTGTACACCACAAATTTGGTAACATTGTCACCTATTATTTGGCACTCTTTTTCACGTTAACAAATCCTTAACATTACATAAGAAAAACYACAGTCAAGTAGGATCAAATCTCGTTAGATTRATCGCAATGCAAACTTTCCTAAAATCTCACCAAAATATAACTACACATATTAATAGTATAAATTGTGAAGCTTTCAAATTTGCAACCACGGAGGAAGTATGTTCCAACACACTTATTTATCATGAAACCACTTGATACAGCATAACTTCCTCACAAACAATATACGAAACAATCATAGTTCTTTCAAAGGACATTCATCATAAAAAGACATGTTAACTTCCCAAGAGAACACAGATGAACCACTCTTTTCCCAAATTCTACTATAGACACAATGGGGGTAGTGAATCCATATATCCTCTCCAACCCAATACATCGAAGAATCACCACGAAAAATCATCATATAAAAATGGTGGTTCCCCAACCTAATCTAAAAAATGGGAAGAAGCATTAGAATAGTTATGGCAAAATAGAGGATAAATCTTAAAAGCAAACACTCCACAACAATGTATTCTCACTCTTGGTTTTAGGGTTGTTAATGAGCTAAGCTTAATCGCGAGCAGCTCGAGCTCGAGAATAACCAAGCCGATACATGAGCTATGCTAGGCTCGGCTCGAAAGATCGCAAGCCCGCTCGAATTATTTTTAAAAACAAAATTCCTACCTATAGCCTAAAGCCCAAGCCCATATAAAACGAAATATGGAGTACATCACTCACACTCACCAACTCACGAAATGAGCTTTGTCACTCTATTCACATTCGAGAATCAGACAATGAAAACCCCCTAAACACCCAAGTAGCAATCAAAACCTAAACTCATACAGTCGAAACCGTCGTTGAATCCAGTGGCGGCCACTGCGCCACCAGTGCTTCTTGGTTGATGCTTGTTTCGTGTTATAGCTTACCCATTCTCCCTATTGCCTCACATGTAGGAGCAGTGCAATTGCGAGTTTTTTAAAAAAAAAATTGTTGTATCATTGTGTCTTATCAATAATTGTTTGTCTTATACTGAATTTTTAATAAGTAATGTGAATTTTGTTGTTAGTTGTCCTTGAGTCTCGAACTTAGCTAACGAGCTCGAGCCGATCTTAAAATTTGAGGCTACGATGAGCTTCGAGCTTGAGTCGAGCCGCAAAAGCTCGTTCTCGTCTAGGCTCCTTAACAGTTATATCTTGGTTTCAAGAATATATTCATTCAGAGTAAACAAAATTCACCTCTCCTGAGCAATTAATACAAGTCTCAAATTTAACTTTAGGTGTCACTACCACTGAACCCATGTCATTTGTAGAACCCAATCAACCACCATACTTGACATTTTAAAAGCTAAGAAAATTGTGACGACTATTAGGATTGGACACATGTTATGAATCCACATATCAGATTCCTACTTTTTACAAACACTTTTGCATAATTTTAGACTAATATGACCTCCTATGTCCAAGAAAATTCAAGTGTAAAGAAGTTCAAGGGCAAAACTATCTTAGTCAAACTTTATCTTTCCAAAAAAAAAAAAAAACACCCATCATATCATTATAACTTTTATTTCAAGTCATAAAAAAAGGAAAATTGCTTACAACTACACATTAAATACCTATATTTTGAAATAACTACCCATTTTTTTTTTAAAACACAAACACATTAGTAGTAAGGTCTTTGTGAAACACTTACTTCTAAGTGAAATTCTTAGGAAAAGTCAATGAAATTCTTAAAGTATGGCCACCTATTTCATCTTTCCTCCTTAATCTCATGTCCATGTACCATTTAAAACCTCAAAATATCATTTTTGCTAGTCCAATTTAAAGGATACTTTGTTTTTGCAGATTTTCAACTAATAGGTAATTTTTTTTGGAAAAAAAAAAATAAAATAAAATACGGGTAGTTTTTCTTAAACAGTGGATTTAATGATGTTGTGAGCAATTTTTTCGTAAGAAAAATATGAGAAAGAGAAACATGAGAGAAGCATGGTGTAGTAAAACATTCCCACTAGAATGGATTTCTTTCATTACTTCACAATGCTACCAAATCCAGGCGGATCCAGGATTTGAATAATGGTGAGGCGCTCAAATAAAACACCAAATATTTATTTAAATAAAAAAACTCCCACAAAAAATAATCATAATTCTAAAAATATAAATACAAAATTATACTATAAAGTATAAACTCAAAATAACAAAGTACACTAGAATTATTACAATTCATCAATTCTTTTATTCGAGTTACAGAGTATCATAATTTAAATTAAACTTACAATAACATCCATACAAGATACAAACATACTAACATCAAAAAAATTCTACTGAATATCATGAAATGAATAAAATGTTCATTTAGAAACCTTCAATATTAACTCTTTTAAACCCAAACTTCTAACTAAACAAACAAAACATAGTAAAACAAAACCAGGAAAAGCAGAAAATTAATTTACAAAGTATACTAAAATTTAAATACAAAAAAAAAAGGTGAGATTTGCGACCCTTCATTTTAGCTTAGCGACGATTTCCTATATTTGCGACCGATATTTTCAGTTCAGCGACTGAAAGCAGTCGCTATTTAGTTAAAAAATAATTAGTTTTGCCCAAAAATAATGGTGGGTCAWTTGACCCACCATGCCCCAATGTAGATCCGCCCCTCCGCCGCTGACCAAATCTAGTAAGAAAARAATATTTTCGAGATAGAAGCTGGGGATGAATAAATTTTAAAGTTAGTCTAGCAAAAAAAATGAACTACCCACTCAATAGTCAAGTTACTTAGCCTAATTCAAAGTGCTACAAAACAAGGAACAATCAGAAAAAAAAAAAAAAATCTCATTAATGTAATAAAGATTTCAATTTAATTACTAATTACTAAATACAAAGGCCCCATATGTTATAAAATCAACTAGAGTATAAAATTCAATTTAGCTTGGAGGAGAAAACACAGGTCAAAAAGAAAAAGAAGAATTAAGATGATCCTTTATGAGGAATCTTGAGCAAGAATAGGAGTGTTAGGGATATGGACCATGAACAATTACTAACCTACTATAATAATCCACTTTTCCACCAACTCCTAAACATTACAATAAGAGGAAGTTTGAATGATGTTAATAATTGGAGGTCCACCCCTCAAACTTCCCAAACTTTCTAGAAGGATAGCCAAATTTTATCTTCCATATGCCCAAAAATGCATGACCATGCTATTCACACAAGCAACAGCAACATAGAACAAGCTAAATAGCTTTAAAAAGTGTGCAAAGTCTTCTGATAAAAATTCCAAAACAATAAATTTAGAACGACCAAACTTATAGGATTAGTGKCATGGCTAACGAGCCTAATCTTCTTAAAATCATGTTACCTTCCTAGTTCCTACTATAGAGAAGTTCATTAAGTTATAGGTGTTTCCACTTTCCAACCTATTGATTTTAACTTTGAACAAAATATGATCACTTGTTCATTATAGTCTTTACAGATTCATRACTCAAATAACCCTATTTCTTTTTATTAATATTTAAATGGTAGAAAATAACCCTATTTCTTAAAAGAACTATATAATTACTGACTAGTGAGAAAAGATTGCCCTAGCCTCTGAAATCAACTTCATCAAAGCCGAGAAAAACTCTCTAAACAATGCAATAATGACCAGCAGAGTAAAAAAGATAAGGTGCAAACTTTTAGCAAAGAGCCAATGGAACAGAGGAAAGTTGTCAAGCATAAAAATCAGACCTACACCGTTTACGAGTAGAGTACACTGGGCCAATGGGGGACAAGTTCGACATTACACATGTACTGCACACTGGCTCTGAGTTTTCTGCGTCCATGGTGAAAAATGACTCTAAAACCAAACAAAGCCCATAGTCAAAGGACAAAGCATCATGAGATATGCAATTGAATGTGACCATTCATACATAATTATTAAGAAAGAAAAGGGTGGAAACTCACCTTTGCAATTCCGACAAACAACTAATTTCTTTTCCGGCAAAGGGCCAATAGCATTTTGAACTGTGGCCTCTAATGTATTAAGACGAGAGCTCTTGCATGATTTAAGTATCTGAATTAAACTCCTCCCATTCTCAAGGTATATATATTGAACTGCCCGTTTGTATGTGTTGCACGCATGAATCTCAAACAGAGAAGGGGGGATAACCTACGAGGCGAAAACCAACAAATGCAAAAAATCATAAATATCAAGCTACTCAAGGTATTCTAAAACGGGTAATTGCGTTAACTAACTATAGTCCAATACTCACTTTCTGTTCTTTGCACATACCACAAGAACATAGTATGCCAATACCTCTAATTCTCCCATGAAGCTCAGGACCCTAACATAAAACAGTAAAAATATATGAGCATACAAGCATTTCCAAATATGTACAAGTAAAAAAAAAAAACATCCTACTTATAAAAAAAACATGAGATCAATTTCTCCATTTTACAAGACTTTGCCATACTTACCAAGATATAATGAAACAGGTAGGTTAATAACTTAAAAATAGCTATAAAGGACTTGCCGCGTCATAATAAACTGACACCCCTCCAGCATACCAGTTCCAAAAAGCTCCAAAACAGTGCTGGGATTCTTGCTGGGGTATCTGTTTTGACATTTCATCTCCAATTTCCTCCTAGGGAGTTTCGGAGCTAGTTTCTTTCTTCGTGTTTGTCCATATACCTTCTACGATTTCGTTACTAATTAATGGTACCGTTTTTTCTACATCTAGGTTCACATTTTCCACCGAATTTACATTATCTTCTTCTGCTTTCAACTAGAGCTGACCTAAGTAAACCTTCTTGTATGTTTCCTGATTGATTCTTTGTTTCCACCTTACTCCCATTCATTTCATAAAACTACAATAGCTAATTCCTTACCCACTTCTTCGTTCGCCCCATCCTGACTGTGCCATTCGAAACTTGCTCATGTGTTACGTCCTTCACCTTTTCAGCATTTTTCTCCACACTCCCATTCCCTAAAACCCTCGCTATCTTCCTTTAGCTTTCAATGTTGATCGTGTAAACCGCCTAAGTATCTCTCAGTGGTCGAGTTTTTTGCCATTACCCTCTTTTACCACATTTCAACATGATCCTTCGAACTCCTCCACCAACATCTCTTTATCGACCTTCACATCACACCATTACCATGCAATCCATCACAGCTACCATTTCCAGCGAACAATTGCTTCGGAGCCTTCAACCAAATTCTCTTTACCAACTCATTCACCAGCTACAACTTCACCACTTTCTTTCACACCCTTTTCTCTTACCACATCCATTCTTCAGTCACCATTCACTGCCGCAACTCCCAAAACTATCAAATTCCCATTCCCATTCGAATACTTGGCTTTCGGCATCATCACTTACTTCTTTCTCAACTTTCTTCCTTCCACCTCACCACGCCATTTTCAGCACCCTTTCTCGTCTCAAAAACCTCATTCTTCTGACTTACAACCTCATCGTCGTCTTCAGAACTTCCCCATTACTAATGCAAACTCGGATTTTTTGTACTCAACAAATGAAGAAGACCTCTTTCACTCTCTTTACACTAACTCTCAAAAAACTCCAAACACCTCGCACTCGACCGCGTTTTCCTCCCATTTGATCCAACACCGGAGACGATGGCGACAACGACGACGACTTCTTCGTTCTCAATTGCCGCTAATTCCGCTTCATATCTCCAAAATCAATACATCTCCCAACAAAAATTAAAAAATAATAAAATTTCAATTCAATTCTCAAAACTTTGTTTACAAACACTTAATTACTCAAATCATACAGCAACAATATATCTCTCGAAGATTTTAAAAAAACCACAAAACCTAGATGCTAAACACTAATTTCACCGATTTTGATGAAGATGAGCGTGAATGAGACGATAACGAACTCGAATTAGGTGAACGAAGATCTGAATCGAAGGAAAAAAAGAAGACAGAAAGATTGATAAATTAGGGTTCGAGAAAGAAGAAGTGAAAAAAGTTTGATGGGAAATTCTAGCGACGAAGCAAATTAAAGCAAGAGGGGGAAAAATGGGGGAATTGAGGAGAGAGAAAGGGGAGAGAGAGAAAGGGTGTTTTTATGGGGGAAACGAAGAAGCCAATACAGTTTTTTTTGACAAGTTTTTTTAAAAAAATGGCGGGAAAAAATGGGGATTTTTGAAAAGAAGTGACGAAAATGAAGAGTGAGTCAGGGAGACCGCTTTTAGATTAGGGCCAAAAAGTCATATAATTACGAGTTTTATTCACATGAATGAGATCACGGATTCATGATGTTTTTTGAACTCCACTATAGATACACTTAGGGCTGTTAATGAGCTGCCGCCGCGGCTGCTCGAGCTCGGCTCGGTCAAGCTTTCGGGCTCGTCGAGGCTCGGCTCGAAATAAACGAGCCGATACACGAGCTATGCTAGGCTCTGCTCGAAGCTCGCGAACCGGCTCGATATTTATTTAATATATATTATTAATTATTATAAATAAGAAAATATGTATTATTATTTTATAGCTTATAGCCTTATAATATAAGCTTTATATGTAGGCACTTAGGCCAATTGCCCAAAGCCCAATTGCCCAAATCAAATTTTGTTTCACAGAATCACAATTCACCAATTCACGATTCATTTTCACGTTTCATTTTTCAGAAAATTCAAAAAAAACAACCCTAACACCAAGAAGTCAAGAACCCTAACCAAGAGGAGAATCCGGCGACGTACTATAGTTTCATTTGTTTCACTCCGGCGACGCTGCTACGGTTTCGCTTTGCGTTGGTTCTGCGCTGGTTGCTCGTCGAGTTCGTTGGTTGCAGGTCAGTGCTGCGTTGAGTTGTTGGTTGTGCGTTTGAGTCGTTCGTTGGTTGCTGCGTTGGTTGCAGGCCACCTCATCACCTCATGGACAGCGGAGACGGCGGCGAGTGCGACCCTGCTACTGCAGGTCAGTGCGATTGTGAGTTTTTTTTTTTTTTTGCTGCTTCAAATCAATACTTGTTTATTGTTTATTGTAGTAGACTTGCTTAATGTTAATTCTCATTGTTAATGTATTGTTTGCTTAATTTTAATTGTTGTTAATTATTATTGTAAATTGTTAATTGTTAATGTTATTTGTTACTGTTGCTTAATTGTTATATCTTATTGACTTACTGTGTGCTTAATTTACTTCAAAATTCAATCGATTTTGTTTTCTTTAATTGTGTAATTGTTGGCAGAATGTTGTTATTATTGTTATTGTTTTCTGTTTTTGTGGAATATTTTTGTTGGATTTAGAATTAAATGAGCTCGAGCCTTAAACGAGCCTTTAAATGAATACGAGCCTTTATACGAGCCTTTAAACGAGCTCGAGCCGAGCTCCAATATCGAGCTAACGAGCTCGAGCTCGAGCTCAAACTTTGAGGCTCGACGACGGCCTCGAGCAGCCTCGTTTATAACTCTAACGAGCTCGAGCCGAGCCTAGCAAGGCTCGGTCTCGGCTCGGCTCTTAACAGCCCTAGATACCTAATGAATTGAAAGCAACTACGCGAGAACATTTAATAGTTGAGAAACTGGTTATTAAATATATGTGATAATATGCTACACTTTGCTATGTTGATATTGTGATACTAGATAATTCTCCGAGCATCTACTAGATTTTAATAAAATGCAAATTGTTATAAACTAAGCTAAATCAAAATTGATATTTTAATTGCACTTATATAAAAAGGTCTTATCTTCGACAATTTTTTTTATAGTTATAACCAATTAAATATATTACCTTCATTAAGTGGTTATATATTATTTTTATGCAATAATTAAAAAGGTGTATTGGTAGGAAATTTGGGAGGAAAAATTGGGAGATAGGGTTGCCTTAATATTAGTTATAGATTAGATTTATGATTAGCATATCTTTTGAGGAAGACTCGAGAAGGCTATGAACATGATGTGAAGAAAGCAACGATAGTTTTGAAGTGTTGAAAAACATGAGATTAGTTCTAGTTAGACTAAGTCTGTTTGTTGTATAAACTGCATGTGTATGATTTATTACTACTTGTAATTGGTCTTAACAAAGCGCATTTCGTAGGATTAAAAAACAACTAGACTAACAGCAGTTGTTGGCTCAATTCACTACCAGTTGGAAGAACAGTTCAAGAGTTGTTATCACAACTCGACAAATATCTTGTTGAACAAAAGATTTTTGTAAAGTATTTTCCTAACCGATTTTGGGAAAAACTTCAAGATGATTTAGTAAGATGTAATTGTTTAGAATTTTAACAATATTTTATGTTGAGCAAAGGATCACCAGATATAATTTTATTCTTAATAAAATAATATCAAAGTGAAATTTTTCTAAATATGCAAAGAATAATATCCATTCGATTCTCTTGCGTTTATAGGTTTCAACTTAATTGACTGTGTGTCTAGCCTATAAATATTCTGAATACATGACACTTATATGCACTTCTTTCACACCGGTTTACGTGAGTATAATTTTTGAGAGAAAAGCATTAAGCCAAATCAAGCACATTTAGTCCAATCTATATAATATAGCTAAAGCAATCCCCACTATCACATTTTTTCCCTCCTAAATTTCCCTCCCATTTCCCCTTAATAATAATGATTGCATTAAAATAGTAACAAAACAATTATTAAGTATAAGAAATTAATAAATGTGCTTTGAAAATAATAATTCAAACATGTTTGATTAGGATATATTGAAAATATATTTCACAACTTCAATTAAGTAGTTGAGTTTTAAAATAAGATGTTTTTGAGTAAAAGAAATATATATACGGAGTGCATATTATCAAAAATCGAGCATTTGCTCGGGCAATTATCTAGTAACATCTTTTCTATATACAATTATTTTAAAATACCACCCCAACATTATATGTGCACATGACACACTTTTAGCTCCCTCCAAACTCTTCTCTATGTTTTTCTCATCAATTTGCCAAGTTATAGTATCGATATCTTCAAATTCCTTTCCTTATTCTCACATTAACTTCCCCGTCTTTTATTTTCATCTTCTTTATTTCCTTAAATACAATTTCACACTCATTAATTTATGGTTTTGTCTCACTCAATTTTGCATTATTTTTTTAGTCATCTCCTTTTCTATTTACTCAATATCCAAATTTGTTGCTCTTAAATTTGTAATAGTTGTTCACTTTAAAAATTGTAGATAAAATTGTCATTCGTTATAAACTTATAATATCCACTTTTGCAAGTTTCTTTGCTACTCCCTCCGTTTTGATTTGTTTTTTACGTTGAAGAATGCACGTCAATTAAGGGAAATTAATGTTTGGATAATTATTTTCGAATTACTTGGAAGTTTATATTTTTTTATTTGTTTGAGATGCGTGCAGTAAAATTAAAGTCAATCTTTATTTTTTATATTTAAAAATGAGTAGATGAGATAAGTTTAGGTGGAAAATAGAATGACGAGGAAATAATATTGGGTAATATGAGATATTTTAGGGTAAGTAATATAATGAGTAAAAAAAGAAAAGTTATGAAAAGGAAATGTAAGATAAAAGATAACACCAAAAGAAAACGTATAAAAAGCTGAAACAGAGGAGTAAATTTTATTCATTTCTCTTTCTCATTAATTAGTTCTCGATATTTTTTTTATTTGTTTTTCTTATCATTTTTGTCAATAACATGATACATGTAGTGAGAAGATGAGAAAAAAAATTAAGTACTCCCTCCGTTCCACGAATCCTGTTACTTCCTCATATGGACGTTCCATGAAGATCCAAACCACTTCCACCTTATCCCTTTAGGAAACATATATTTATTTATTTAATTGTGGTGGTTTTACCATGTGGAACCCATTATTCCATCTGCACACACTCATTATACATTAATCATCTTCATTTTTTTGTTTCTCTCTCCAATCTAAATCTACTTATAACCTCGAAAACTAAAAGATTTCATTAATGTGAAAAGGTCAAAACGACACTTACAATCCAATTCCGTAGAAATTAATCGACAAATACGAATATACCTATAAAAAAACTACATAACTCGTATGATTGTTCAAATTTTGAAACAATAAGCCTTAACAAACTCTTCATCCGAAGCAATACTATATGTGAGTTCGGGCAAATTCGGCATAATAATTGATGTAGAAGTAATTGAATAACCATACTTTCAGAGTCACTTAGATATCCCCAACAATCGACCGAAGCGGTCGGACCTTCACAATCAAAGAAACCCACAAACACAATACCTAAACGCTTAACTCCAACATTAAGATCAAGGAGGATGACATAAACGAAAACAATAACCAAACAAATAAGGAGCCACCGCAAGGGGCAAATTTATTAAAAAAACTAAAACCCAAGAGACGTAGTATTCAAATAACTATCACACGTAAGAATCGCTCAACGATGGCGAGATAAAACAAAATAGTAACACTACTCCTCAAACAAAAGTCACGATGGGTAGTTCCCAAGTCTATGTACCGTTCGAAGCAGAAATATACCAAACCCAGTCACTACTCCAGGATTGTGACTCGTGAACGCCTAGCCCACCACCGATCTCTCGCAAAACGAGACAACAACCCAACACGTCAATAGGTGATGAATACCTACATAACTCGAAGGGTGAACACAAACTAGGAGCCTAGAAACACACGAAAAAAGGAAAAAAAAACACCGCTCGCCGACGACCTTTTAAAACCTGGGCAAGGTCGCCGGCGAGCCAGAGCCACCAGAACGAAGGAAGGGAAGAAGGTTTTTAGGGATTTTTGAGAGAGTTTTTGCTAGAGAGAGATAGGTTTTTTTTCTTTTGTGTATACCTTCTTCGTGAAATGGAGGGATAGTACATAAAATTTGTAATATATGTGCCTTTGTAACTGAATGTCCATTAAAAATTAACTTGAGAAAGTTTCTTCAAGAAAAACAGGGGAAAACATGTGCACACATGATACTTAATCTATCAATCAATAACATATATTTAAAAGGAGTGTCTCGCAATGTATGAGCGTCATGTGGCACCTTCTTACTTCACTATATTATGCCACGTGTCCTTCCACCAGATAATTTCGCCACGAGCGTTAAACTAAATAGCAAGTTAATTAATATTGTAGAGCATTTTAAAAAATGTTCTCTAGCAAGGTTTATCCCGCATAACTTGTTTACAATCGTTACAAAATCTTTTTACCACTTTACTTGTGATACATTACACAATATTATATTTCTTATACGACATAGGTTAGTATAGGTAGTTTTCGATCATCCTCATACCACTCCACCGTTTGTTTCCAATCTTATTTTCTTCTCTTGACAATCAGTAATGGTATACTATATATTATGCGACTATTATATATATTAGGAATCAACTACATAGTACTATATTATATGTTATTTGACATATTTCTTTTTTCATATGATCTATAATTACACTCTTTTAAGACTCACACATAAACTAAACAAAAAAAACTACTCATGAAATGACAAAGTAGAAATCGGGGCATCGCCCGAGTCGGCACACTAGTTAACATTTTAAAAAAAGACCGAAATCAAAATAATATCATTCACCTCTAAGATATGACATGTAAGAAATAACAATCATTCGTGTTAAAAGACAAGTGACATTTTTTGTAATCCCCCGTAATTTTCGAATATTTATAAATATATTTTCTTATAAATCAATTTCAATTTATTTCATAAGAATGATCAAATATTTGATGAATATATTTTCTTATAAATATATTACGATTTATCTCATGAAAACAATATATTTTATTTGAATTTTTTTATTTCCGTCCAAATTATATTTCATGATAAAAAGAAATCTATCTTCTCTTCTTTATTTAAAACAAAATAAATTAAATATCTAAATTAAACCAAGCTAAAATCTAAGTCAAATAAAAGGGTTTTATTTTTTTTTTTCACAACCTTATTTTTCATACGCATACTTCAATTATAATAAAAACAAAAACAAAGAGAAGTCGTGTTATTGCTGCTGCTGTGCGTGGTTGCCCTGCTGCCGCTTAGCTGCTGCCATGGATGCCGCCCATCGTCGCCGACCAACCCCGCCCTGTTAGTCCTCTCTTCTTTCCTCTTTCCTTCTTTGTTTTATTGTTTCAACTTTGATTAATTCTTGATGTTCTTTTTAATCCAATTGTTTCTACTAATAATTTTGAGTATAATCTACTATAAATTACAAAGTTTATGATTTTTGGTGATGTTGATTTTAATCAGAAATTTTCAGATTTATCGAATTGCACGCAAAATTAGGGTTTTTCACGTTTTTGATGAATCTGTCCAGTTTTAGTATTTGATTTTTAATTCTTTTTATACAATTCTTTTATCTGTGAAATTTTAAACGAGTGTTCATTAGACTGTTGTAAAATTTGTGTAAAAGTTTCAAAATTTTCTAAGCTTGTTTACTATTTTTAAAAAAATCGTTTTTGAATTGACAGTTTTCGGGTTGCAGGTTCGTTTTTTGATTTTTGTGATTATCAATAATTTACAAAAATTTGTTTGGACATTCTATATATATAGTAATTTAATAGACTTTGAGTAAAATTTTCATCAATTTCCRTGGTGTTTTAGTATTTTAACTAATGATTACATCAAATTGACAATTATCGACTACGAAATATGTTTTGTTGTTAAAATTAATCAAAAATATTTGGCACGAAAATATATGTTAATTATGTTATTTTCAGAGTTATTATAC